>JANHGB010045872.1:20971-90471 GCA_026283785.1 Coracopsis vasa | reverse complement strand
CCCTTCCCCCCCCCCACACTCCCAACACACTGCAATCATCACCTAAAAGCCTGATTCTGTCACTCTTTCCTACCACTTTTTAATCTTTGGTTAAAGTATATATCTGGGGAGCCAAAGGCTTTTTCATTCCTGAGACACATACCAGTGCTCAAACCTGAATTGCATTATGAAAGGTCTAGTCTTCCTGCAAATCACATCTCGGGAATAAGTACAGACCCACACTATAGCTAAATATAGGATGTGATATTATTTTTTTTTTTAATGAAATTTATGCTTGAAATTTATGCTTGTCCTTGATTCCCAACATCTCTGACCCTCTCCTTGCTGTCCAGCTTCCAGGGCAGGAGCTGCGTTTCTCCTAAATTTCAGTGTCAACTATAAGCATTTAGCAACATTTACAGCATGGGATAAAGCAAAAAAAAGTCAAATTAACCACCTGCTAAGTACAAGGGCAGCAGCCAGAAGAAAGAGATGGAATTGAGAAGAATCTATAGCTGGCAGATACAAGGAGGAACATAATGTTGCAGGCTCAGGAAAGAGGAAGAAATACAAACATCGAAGTTTGTCAACAATCATCAGTTAAAACAACATTCATCAGCTAAAACAAAAAACAAGCATAACTTCTGTTAACACACAGAGCTTAAGGAAAAAACAATAAAAAAGTCACAAGAAAAATACTGATTTTTTTTCTCACCTAACATGAAATCAAATGAAACATTTCCGACCATTTAGAAAAAGGAATTTTCTGATTCTGATCAGAGAAAATAAATTTAAGAGTTTATTCTTTCCAGAAAAAAAATAAAATCACAGAGAAAAACAGAAATTCCCCTCAGGAAATATTAATTACATGGAAGCAACATTTGTTACCAACGATATCTAGGACTTCTCAAAACTGTAAACCTGAAGTAGAACAAACACTAAAAGCAGCAATTCAAATACTTTTTGCTGTGTACACAGTTCTTGCAAACTTAAAATACCCAGGAATATTGTGTATTTAGCAGGCAGAAGGACGGCATTTCTATCAATTGCACTGCACTTTAAATACGTCTTCATAGGGGGACTTTAACTACACTAACCCACTTGTACGACTACAGCTAATGACGCCTTTGCTGCTCTGTGGTTTCTCTCATGCTGTTTACTTCTGTTTTTCTTCTACAGAACCCTACTCAAAAGGAAGAGGGTGCAGCATACTGTGGTTTAGAGCTTAAGTGCTTCCAAATGGTGAAACTGAGTTACCATAGCACCCACATGCTCAAGCAATCGGACCTATCTTAGTGCTAAACCACAACTTCTCTAGTGCAGTCATGAAATTTCCCTATTAAACATCTTTTCACCAAATTTGCATTTGTAATTATTTTTAGTTGTACAGGTCCCTTAATATGATACAGTGGGGGGTTGCAATATTTGTGATACAGTCCAGGCTGCTTTGCAGGGAGTACCTGCTGCCATGTGAATTGTCTGCAAGAGTGGAGAAGATCAAACCCTGATGTAACAGTTACTTCAACAGTGAAATATTGGCTACTATCCGCAGTCATTAAGAAACACCTATACATGAGGAATGGAAGATCAGCTGTGATATTTGCTTGGCAATTTTGTGCTATATGCAAAAGATGTTTGTTAATGTTTGTTTTGCCTTTTGTATATTTTCAGTATTTGTGCATGTATAAAGGCAGGAGCCAGACTCACACTAATACCATGCTGAACTTGCCCATTGTCAAGGGCCAGTCGCTAACTTTACCTATGACTTTCTAGACCTCCTGTAACTTCCTTCATCTTTCTTTCCCACATCTACCATGAGCAGAAAGAAATACTTTGTCCATATTGCTCTGCTTAATGATACTGACAGGCACATTCTGGATTTGCTGAATGCATATTGTTCATGGCAAGCAGAAGGAGGAAAGAACATGCAACTATTACATTATCCTCTCAATTCCTGCTCCCATGTTTTGCAATTGCCAACTTCATTAGTCCTGGGGAGCTATTGAGCACAGCTGCGGGCAGCTCACTTCTCAAGAGTTTTGCTCAGAAAAGGAGGCTGCAGCCACGAACTGACTTGCTGAGAGTGTGAGGTAGTGGAAAAACTTCTTAATCTCAGATTATCCCATTGGACCATGGTTTAGTTACACATCTGACTTGCTTCTCCTTCCTGACTGCACATTACTTTTTACCTAATTTTGCCAGAAATAGCAAATGGGTCCTTTGTTCTGCAAAGAAATAACTTGGAAATATTTCTCTAAACTGCCTTTAATGTCAAACCATAAACAATTTAGTACTGTATGATTAGCAGCATTTTAGCCACTGATAATATAAAGCCTTCTGAAATCAGACATATCTTCTGTTTAGTAGAAATCTGTTAGCATGAAGTCCATGGATCAACAGCTCTGTACCTGCTGGGAGCATTATGTCAGTGGTGACTAATCAGTGATTTTCAAAAAGATGCAGCCAGTGACTTTTAAAAAGGAATGAACATTTCTGTCAAGAAATAACATCTGTCTGTGAGCTTTTCCTTTCTGTAATAACATTTTTCTCTGATCTGTTGCTCTGCTAAAGACCCAAACAAAAGTATTAAACTGGCCTGTGGGAGCTGAGGGAGAAGCACAGATGACACAGATAAATAGGTTGATATTCAGGTCCTCTGAGCATCTATGTCTCCAACTGACATCACCTGGATTTACAAATACTTAGCTTAGCTTTCCTACAAAATAAGATCAACGCACAATCAAAAATGGACAGAAAACACATAGGTTCTGAAAAAGACCATAACATTTCCTTTAATTTACTTTTTTGTAACCTTAGATACACGTTGTATTCTGAGCTGATATGGGGTTTTAGATAGAAGTCTTATTTTCACAGTGAGATTGCTTCCTCTTCATTTAATTATATTTATAATGCAAAAATATCAGTTTTCCTCAATCCCAACCATAACTCCTAGGTGCTCTATTCTATGTATGCTGTGTAAAACACAACAATCCACTGACAGCAATGCTCAATACTGCTGCAAAGGTGTAGTGGGGTGTTCGTAGGGGCTACTCTGATACTCTGACAGCACCTGGCTATTGAGACCCTCAGCAGTAGGAGCTGGGAACAAAAGCAGCAAAGAGCCCCACAAGTCCTTCCACAGTCACAGAATACCTCTGGTTTAGTGACAGGACAGTTCTTCCCCTCACAGGGTGAAACTCCCAGTAATTCAGTATTGCTGCAAAAATCAGAGAGTGCCCTGACTACAAAATTCCTCACACTTGCAGGAGATGCCAAGTGGCTCACAGGAGTGGTGCTCTGAGGCCTGAAGTGATGTTTGCTGCTACTGAAGCATCCCTACTACAGGCTGAGGCTGAGGAGAGTCAGCTACTGTCTTTGAAGAGAACAGATCCCGTGGTTCAGATGAGCAGAGTCGAGTCAGTGAGGATCTGACTTTATCTACTCACAAGAATGACATGACTGTTTAATTGACTTCTCTGATGGTTGTGCAGCTCAGGCTTAAAGAAAACTAGCTGCTTTATTCTGCAGCAGAGTTACGTACATGTCATTCCTCCGTACCTCCAGTGCACAGCACTGGGTTTTACTGTGCACTGTGGGTTTTGCCTGCACAGCCCCAGCCTTTGAAAGACTCTTTACAGCAGGAAGGCACAAATCAGAACAAAGATGTGGCACAAAAATTTCACTTTCCAGTGAACTGTCATTTGTATTTCTACAGCTTCTTGCTCCAAGCTTAACAGGACTCTCAGCAGTCCCTGTGCTTCATGAGTCAAAGTCCCAGCCTCATATCTCCAAGGAGCAATGCTCTAAACTATCCTGCTAGCCTCAGTCATCTCCTATGACCCGGATTTCTTCTAGCATGAAGAGAAGACCCTAACCAGCACTGGCTGATAGACATCTAGCTTCTGTTTCTTAAAAGGATAGAGAGTACAGATAAAAAAGCCCACCCAGCTCAGTGGAGAATCGTTCCCATACCAACTCTGCCTGCTGGGCAGCTTCCTCTCCCTCCCGGGGCTGTCAGCTGCAGCCAGCAAACCTTCTGTGTTTCAAGGGAGAGTGATTTTACTTGGTTACTGTCCTGACTTTCTCTCCAGACATTCAGGCCAGAAATAATCAGAATTTAATTTCATCCACCAAATATTTTACTGAACAACATTTTTGTTGTTCATAAAATGTCGTGACAAACCGTATTCACTGATCAGGAGCTAAATCAACTGTATACTTGCTAGAGTACAACTTAAAACACAGTAAAATATACACACAAAATGATGATAGGAAACAGGGTCAGATTCTATCACCACTACTCATGCAAAGAATTGTTTGAAAAGTAAGTCATTCAGTGAAGCATATCAATATCTTTTAGGAAAACTGCCAATTACAAATTATTTATATGTATTTCCTACATAATCTAATATGGAAACATTCATATTTTAATTGAAAAGCAGAAATTAGCAGCATTTAATCAAAATTTCCTGTATTTGATATATAACCTGACATCAACCTTGTACTCAGACAGCATAAGGAAAGTTGAGACTGTGACCAAGTCCTATTCAGATGTTCCACATTTAACTACTAGGCAAGTGGCTCTGTAACATCCCCTGCGAAGGGGAGATAATAGCACTATCCTACTAAACCAGAATATTGCAACTGAAATTCATTTAAAATTATGAAGATTGCAGACAAGGGATCTGAAAGTGCTGTATATATATTAAAAAAAAAACAACAAAATGCTCATATCCTTCTCATTGCATAAGTAGGAACAGTCATAGAGCTGCAAAGAAGCTCCTAGAACACGAGTTCCCCAGAATGCCATGCATGCACATACAAAAGTCTCTCCCTATCTCAAAATCTGGATGCAAAACCTAGACTCTGCCCCTTACGGGAAGCCGAGCCAGCACTATCAAGAAGAAACCTGTACTTCATGTCATGCCAGAAGCAATGATGAACAGATTTCAAAAGAGAGATAAGCATGCTTGACCCCTCTTGAATTCACTAAAAGCTTTGAGTGAACGTGGTTTCTCAATCCCCTTTCCTTCTATATTTTTCTTCTGAAAAATCAGATCATCAATTTTGGGGTGTAATTCTGGACAGTAACCTGCCTTTTAAGTGTGTCCTTTTTTTCCTCTTCCTCTGTTTTGCTATTTTCATTACAAGAAACTGGAGATGTGAGCCCCGACTTTAACTATCTGATAATCATAAACAAAAAGAGGGGAAAATGAGTCATCTGCTTTTGCTTTAAAACCTGTGCTGGCCATGCTTTTCTAAAAGGCAATGTATTCTGAATGTTTCAGGAGATGAAAATAAAGTCTCAAAATGCAAGGATGCTACTTTTCTTACAGGGACTGTGGTGCCCCATAGTCCAGCAAGGAACCTGTGAAATCTAAAGCTCATCTTCCTCAGGATTTGAACAAAACTAATTTCAGTATCACTTTAAATAATTTGAAGCAGAAAAAACATAAGCAGTCTATTTCCATCTTTTGTATGTGGCAAGCAATTTTTATTAGCATTTCATAAATATTTTCCTTTTTCCTATTTTTTATTATGATTTTTTTGCAGTGAGCAGTCTGGGAAAGAAAAGTAAAATCAAAGATATTAGATAAAGATGTTAGACAAGACTTCATGTAAGAAAAGAATTTTAAGGACCTTTCAAAATATAGGGACCCAGGGAAAACCCTTAGGCCAAAGATAAGAGAACATCCAATTTCATGCTCCAAATAATTTTACACTCTTTATATAGGCAGAGCAATACACAAGCCAGTAAATTCAGCAGACCTGTAAATATTTCTGATGTCTATTAATAAGATAAATGTATACAGTAGCATTACAATCTGATGACAATAGCAAGAACAACTTCTACTTGGAAGTGGGAGGTCAGAAACCTTGATCTGTAAAACGAGTCTCAGTTTGTATACACACATAGATGGAGCAGTTTGGAAGTTGCATGTGTAATATCTTCTGTGAAGACAGATGGAAAAGCTGTAGCTGAAACACACACTGTTCTAATGTGGGTAAGATTTTATTCTTTCAAAGTCTATACTTTAACAGCATTTGGTGGAATTTATGACCACGTGACCTGTTAAAATTAAGTGCTTTTTCATTTTTAACAAAAGGAATATATCAGAAATTTTTCAGTTGTGTAGATTAAGACAACTGAAGATATTATTTAGCACCTATTCAGCATTTTATACATATGCTGCACAAATTTCATAATATGACCAAACCAAACCAAAGACAGAAAGTTCTGGTAGGTTTTCAAGAAAGCACTTCTGCACACAAATTCATCACTGGCTTCAGTAGGAATTAAGCCCATAGTTTAAATTTAGATGATGCCCCGAATTAGGACTGTTTAAAGTCCAGCTTTTGTAAGCATGTAACAGATCCCCAGTACCAACCCAGCAACAAATATCAATAGGAAGTGGGGACTGACAGTGCTTAATTCAGCACTCAGCTCTGCTGGCTTGGGAAGGCACCTGAGCCTTTTGTGTCCCTGCCACTTGGTTCATGTAGACCAGCTCCAGCGTGGAATAACCTGGCTTTCCATGGGCTACTCTGCCTTAATGTATATGCTGTTAAGAATACTTGGATAAACTGAACTACAATCAAAACCCTGCACAATCTATAGCACCCACAGCCAAACTCTGTGCCAATTTGTGTGTTTTCATAACACTTCATACAGCAAAACTGAAAATTTCAGGGCAGTTTCCTTCATATTAATATTATGAAAGACAATTCATAATGGTACCAAACGTTAGCAAGGCAACTGAGACCACTATACCCAAAGACTCAAACAGGCTGCAGCATTTCAGTTAGGATTTTCAAGATTACCCTCACATCTTTTGAAAACTTTGAAAAATCTATGAAAATAGTAAAATTCTTTTTGTAGGAAAGTCCATGGTCAAGAATTCATGATGCTCTGCCCATTGTAATTGTCTGCTGCAAAACCAATCAATTCTGCACTGTTAAAACAACACAATTTCTTTCCTTCAGGAAATAAATTATGTTCTTTACATACATTTACATAACCAAGACCCAAGGAAATTAAGAGCAGACAAACAACATCTGCAGCAATGACAGTGTAAAGCGGTCTGAAATAGTGTTGTGAAAGATAAGGAAGGAAACCACCAGCCTTCTTTAGCCAGACAGGGCCAAAGAAAACCTTTACAAAGATTAGTAAACTCCCAAGAAAATAAGGAACACAGTACTCAGGGAATGGAATTCCCCACCTGGGACATAATGTGATTCTGTTAGGGGATGAGTAACAAATCCTCTAGGGGTGGCCAGCAGATGGTATAAAAGACAATTGAATTAAAAGTTGACAATTCATTTTGGCAGATGTCTGGGGCAGATAGCTGCCCCAAAGGAATATAGTTTTCTACAAAAGCATTCTCCAAGGAATACAAGAAATGGCACTGAGGTCCCAAACACCTCCTACACTTAGATGACATTTCCCTTGCTCAGTCCCCCATCATGGATGATTGGGAAACTGGCTGTAGTGGAGAAGATGGCTCTGCAGAAGTGAGTGGCTGATGGCTGAGTGGGATCCCACTGCACTTGGTATCATGGGGAACTTCTCAAATTAGACCAATTACAGTATTTGACCATGGCTTTCTCTCTGTGAATAAGGGTCTACATTATATGAGGAATGTGGGACTCTTGCCAGAGCATCTGCTTTCCAGCCAGGAGTGCAGGTGCTTTCTACTTGCTCAAAGGTACACAATGCTAAAACGGCTTAATCACCAAGCATGTTTTGGTTTCTAGTTTTAAGTTATTGGCAGTTGCTAATTAAAGTCATCTTTTGCCTCATCAATGTTAATGAGCTTTGGCACTGTGCTACCAAATGTGGTTGTAAAAATCCTGCTTCTGCAGGTAGTTGTGTTATTTCTCAATCAGGGGCCTCTCTGTCTTCCTTTGCTGCACCTTGAAGTCATGTCCTTTGGGGCTATGAGTCATTACAGTTAATCAGTCACATGGTTAAACTCCCACTTCAGTATAATTCAGCTTCGGTTTAGATTTGAGTGGCTTAACCATGGTGTTCCCATTGTCTTGTTAAGTTTCTGCCTTTGGACCTTAGAGCACAAAACTGAGAGGTCAACATTGGTGTTTACCCATTAACTAGCTTTAGTTTCACTTACTGGGTTTAGCAGAGAGATAGAGATATCACATAAAATGAAGAAAACCCACTGCAATCCACCAGTTCACTAGGAAGTGACAGAAGAATTATTTGAACACCTAAACAGTAACCAAACTGTTGTCAAATGTGTTTGGTCTATAGTAGTAACTTTGTCCAGAGAAATATCTTCTTGTGTTTTTAACCAGGCTCTGCATTAATGCTTACAAACAGCTTATGATGCAGTGCTGATACATCCAGGGGCTAAGACAAGGGGCTGGGGCTAGCTGCAGGTCCTGCAGGGCTCCACTGCTTCCTGCCCATGTACCAGACAATGCTACCCTGCTGGGAAGCCTCAAATTGCAAAAGCTGTATAGGGTTGGCTACTGCTTGCTTTTGGTTTTTGTCTTTACCGAGCCCTTTCCCCTCACCCCATGGTTAGAAGTTCCTGATTCTCTGCTGCTTCTGAAGCAGTTTCAGCAGTCTGCCTCTAAACTGCAGTGGTCCCGTGTTCAAGGGGCTGATCTGTTCCGGTCTGTCTCTGTTCATTGTCTCATCATCATGCATTTGCTTATGTCACGCTCCAGGAAACTGGTCCATGACTCTGATGATGACTTCACAGCACAAATACCCTCATCTAAAAGACACGTGCAGTCTCCGTAGCCTAAACACTGACCCATTCTTACATCAGAGTTTCACTATGAACTTGCAGTTGCTTCAGAATTGCCACCTAGTTTGCTTATTTTGGGATGCCTTGGCAGTTTGATATCTCTAATTCTGAGATTCAGAGATGACAAGATTAAAGAGATTAGTTCAGCATTCTACAGAGATAGTAATTTAGATCTGCTTGCCCAGCAAACCTGTGACGTGACTATGGCACTGTGTTTATCTTCCTAGTATTGACCAGATTTCACTGGGGAAATGTTGTTTGACTTCAGGTAATGAGCAACCTTGATAAAAATTTATATTTCTTTTCAGATGATAAAGAATTTCCAAAATAGATACAGTCAGACCCATTCAATAATTTATTGGTAAAGATAAATAAGAAATCAAGTTCCCACCATTATTGCTGCCAAACACAAGAATAAAAAGAAAATGTTCATTTTCACCTAGTCTATAATCCCATCTGAAATGTATTTGTGTTCCAGGAATATAACACAGTTGGATTTTTGAAAATAATTTAAAGCTGCATATTTAACAGTTTTTGAAAAACGATAAGGACACAGGAACTAACAGCAAATTATGATTATAGATGTACAAGAAGAGCTGGGTTAGCTATGAATTACAGGAATGTACTCATGTTCACCTGCAAAACTAATATGGCAGACAAGTAGCCAGAGCTGGCTTTTGCTGCTCCTCTGACACCACCAGGAAGAGACTGAGTTTCGTCACCAGATCTAGCTCACAAGATATACTTTCAACCGTATGCAGTGTAAGGTAAATCAAGCATAACTAGTCAAGCATTTTGCTGTTTTAACAGTGTTTAGAACTAATCGACTTCTTTCAATTTCCTGCTAAATGGCAGCCTGCAAGAACTATATAGTGTCACAGGATGTGGGTGCCTTAATTTTATCTCCACTTTGCAGAGCACTGGTCTGTACTTAGCAAACAAGCTCTCAGCCTGCATTGTAAGCAAGCGCCTTCCCATTCCCATGGCAAGGCCGCCTGTCAACCCGCAAATGAGTAAACTTCCTCAACTGAGGTAAGGTAGCAATAGTAGCAATGTACAAAAATATTAACACTTCAGCTTACATCATTTTAAAAACTTTTGCAAAACTAAACTACCAGAAAGTTTAGTTGCCCTAATGCATCACCTTTCATTTTTAGCATGCTTCTTTAGTTACAAAGCACCACACAAAGCAGCCTCTACAATGACATAAGCCTTGTGGTACATCACAAAATGAAACAATTATCTAAGAAATAAGATTGATTGTAGTTTACCTTCCATGAGCATTAAACTGTATACAGAAGATCCAGTGACTGTCCTAGATTAGGATGATCTGAGGTGCCCAGTACAAACATCCAAAATACTTTTTCCTTTTTTAGCTCTGTCATTGCTATTTCAGGTATTCTTTAATTACTGAAGGTTCATTGAGCTAAAGTCCAAAGAGCCACCTTTAAAAACATAATTACTGTAGCACACTGACTACCTCCACAATAGAAACTGATGCTTAGGGAGTTGGTTTCTATTTTTATTGTAAGTTCACACTCGTAAGTCCTTCAAGAACTTTTGGGTGAATTCCACATCATTCCGCTCTGAAGGTTACTTCCTGAAAACAACTTCTACAAGCTTTATGCATAGTTCTTTCCTAAAAGAAAATCTAGCATCAAGACAAAAAAGAGGCAATGGGTCACACCTCTTTCCCACTGCTCACAGTAGCAAACACCCTGTGCTGCTAAACTGCCGTGCCTCCTTTCCCACACCACTAACAGACTGTAGCCAACCCTGGTTTCTAACACTGCCTTACATCTTCAGGCAGTGAACAGGAATCTCTCTGGGGCCAACTGCATGAAAACTTTGTAAAAAGGCACCTTTAGTCTTCTGTTTCATTTCTCCTATTAGTTTTTAACAATACAGCAAATCAGCCGAATTATTCACAGCTTTTCTCATACGCTGGAATCAATTGGTTTTTTATTACAGTTCATGTTATTTCCTGAACTAATGTCTTCTTCATTTTGGTAATAATTACTTTGAATTTTACATATGGCAGTTGATAATATCCTTAGTTAGTATCACTCCAGATGGATTTCCAGCTTCAGAACTCCTCTAGTATCTAAACACACACTCGTAACCCAGCTTTTATTTTTCTCTCTGGCTTTACAGCTCCCTCTCCTTTTAGGCTCAGGCACACATTTGCACAGTGTGTTAACACAATTTCCTTACAGGTTCTAGTATTTCAGTTAATTTTTTTATATTTTCTTTCAGTTCATTCTAAAATGCTTTATCGTAGAGCCAACTTCCAAACACCACTTATCCCAGAGAACACTAGTGCTCATATTCTGCAGAATATGAGGATTTCATTTATGGGGATTTCAGGGAGATGTAACTTTTACTGCTTAAATCATACCTAGAAGATACCATATTTATTTGCAAGACATTGCATTTACGTGACATTCTCACATCTCTCACTTTCTAATACCAATTGCACACAGATTTGTATAAGACTAACTCAAAATACCTAGTTTTAAGATAGGAGCTCTTCATGGTAAGTCTCTACCAGGGCCTTAAACTGTGCAAGTCCTTTGGTCAGGTATAGTGGAAGCTTAATACAACCGAGTGAATTAACTTGGCTCCTTTGTATGCCCATTTTCCAGTATAACTTAGTAGTATTTCCAATGAGACTCTATGAATTCATGCCTTGTCCTCACAAAGAAAAACTTGATTTTTGTGCACTTTCAAAGTACTGAGAACAGAGAAGGATTTTTCAGGCCAATTTTAAAACTGACAGACGTAAAAACAAATTACTGAATCTGCACATTGTTACCTGTGGCTTTCTAAAAGTAGAATATATTCTCTGTAAAAAAGCATCACAACATGACATTAAACTAAGTCCCTATTTAGATTAAAAAGTGGTGACTCACTGCAATGAGAGCAATGCAATCACTGGAAAAAAATATACATTGCCTAACAGGTTTGGACACAGTATGATAAGAGGCATCCAAGTAGCCTCAGATTTTACCCTTACACATTGATAGAAATGGATGACTACCTCTATACCAACAAACCTGTAAACACTTTCAAGATGACAGGTCCAGATTAAGTATACAGACACCAAAGGTGAAGCACTTCGGTCTGCCATACTCTGGTTGCTATATGAAGGAAGCCTAAATCTGCAGGAGGGAAGGGAGCAACATGTGCCAGGATGTCTCCCAGGACGGTCAGAGGGCCAAAGCTGTGCTGGACAGCTTAAAGCATATTACTACCTGCAGAAGAGATCCAGTCAAAGATGTTTGCACCTGGGCATTTCACATCTTCCTTATAAATTTTTATTTTTTTTATTTCATAGCTTGCATTACGAAGCTTTTAAAAAAGATTCCTATCAAAGCAGTTTCTTTAATTTAAATATTATAAAAACCTACAATCAAATAATTCTGTCTGCTTAACAGAATTACAAAAATTAAGAACAGTAAAAAAAAATAATCAGTTGATTTCAATGAAATTGCCCTGATAGAAAGATCATAAATGCCATTGAAAATAAGGGTTCATACCATGGATTAAATGTATATTTATATAAAGAAATACAGACAGTTCATTCTGATAGATTATTAGTCTGCTGATAGTACAAAGTGCTATGGACCTGGATGTGACCTTGAAATGCCTGTGGCATTGTAAGCCAAGAAAGTGGCAGGAATTGGGTTTTGCAGAAGATGTACAACCCTTGCATCTCCAGAGAATCCTTTGACACCCCCAGATCTGGAGTATCTGCACTGTATGATGTTTAAACCTCGTGGTTGGGTTTTTTTCGTTGTAGCATGCTGACAACTCCCAAAGTTGAGAAACTCTAAGGAAAATTTTCTACTTCCTCTATTTTCCTTATAGCAAGGCTTCACCTATGGAAAATGCATGAGCTGGTCTAGTGCTCACCAATTTGATCATTATATTAATAAATACATCAAAAGCAATATTAAAAACATGCAACAGTAAGATTTTAAACATTAGATACTTAAAAACTTATTTTTAGCAGAGAATCATCAAAGAACTAAAATCCAGAAAGGATTTTGAATACTGTAACAACAGCAGGCATATGAAAAGCAAGTGTACCACAAAGATAACGAGCAGAGAGACCAAGCTAGGATCTATTTGCAGTCAAACTGGTTTCTTCTCCAGCAACTGCATTGTGAAGCTTCTAAATGGAATCTGCAGACAAGAAACCAACATCCAACACTTCAAATGCTCAGCATCACACACTGTCAGTCATTCCCAGCATTCTTCATTATGAGTTTAATCTCCTGTCTCACTAGGAGAAGAAGTCATAGGGATTTGGTTTTGAGTTTGTTTTTTAGCTAAAAGCTTTGAAGCACTTTTTGTTCTGAAATGTGGCATTATAATGAATTTCGTGACAGAACATTTCCCTAATGATCACATTTCCTGTAGTGAGTCTTCTCATCTGCCTCTATGACTGCATCAGCACTGCAACCACACGTACTCTGCAACACCTTCCAGCTCCAGTGAAAATGCTATTATATGTGCACAGATTGAAACAGGATTCAAAGAGATGCATCACTCTGACCTAAGACATAGACTGGGAGTCTGCATCACGAGCACAGCTGAACTGTTTTGATTTTAGATTTCTTTTACAAGGAGAATAGATTGTAACTTTCACAGAAATCTGCCTCATTAAGGTCTATTGTTGTAGTCCTGATCATGTTAATTCTCATTTGCATTTGCCTCCTGCAGTACCACATTATATAGAGATCATAAAATTAAATGCAGCTGCTAAATGTACTGACCCCGATGCAAAATTACTAGTGCATTATTATTATTATTTCCCTGCTCTTGATTTACTCTTGTTCATGCTCCAGAACATCTGAAAGGTGGTACCCTGTGATCTACTCCTATTGCCCAAGCAACCCTTTTATTTGTGCTTCAATCTGATCCCCCTGCCTGGATGTAGGCAGAAATTTTGTTTTGAACCTGACAGCAATCTTCTCCCAGGAAGAGGGATTAATACCTTCGTGTCTTCCCCCACTAACCTTTGCTGAACATCAGATGTTCTTATGTCCACCCATTGGTAGGGTGGCAAGTACATTACACAGAAGGTTAACACAGGATTTCTGCAACTAGCTGAGGTGATATACAGGGCTCCTACCACTTTGCTGACTGACTAACAGGATTCACTAAATGAATGGTTTGTTGTTCACAATAATCAATGTTACATTCTCCTCATGTTGCATTGTTCACTATTGACTTTCTGCTTGAGTTTGCTACAAAATACTACTTCCTTTATGAAATAACAGTCACAACCAACCAACTTAAAAGTTTGAATTCAAAAATGCTCCGTCTTCATTTCTCCTCTTTTTTTTTTTTAACATTTTACTCTGCAAAAGTTCCACAGTATTTTTCATGCCTAACAACTTTTCAGGTGATCTTTTAGAAATCAGCTTTCTGGATCCGTTTCCATTTACCTGGGAATAATGACTTTTCTTTACTAAAGTGTTTTGAGCTCTGTTACAGCAAGATATTTATGAAGGTGCATTGAAGTCCATTTAGGAAGCAGAAATATTTTATATTAGCTCTACAGGGTGACAATTTGCTATGATGAACACGTGTCCCAAGGCTCTTTTCTTTTGCATTTCCTTTAAGCACTAATGTTTAGCAGCACTTACTAAATAAACACACAGTCTGATTTCCACAAACATGTACTTTTCCCTGTAATGTCACAAATATTTTGCAAGGTAATGTTCCATGAATGAAAAATGTTCCATGGTTGTTTTAAGGGAATTATATTTCTTTGTGTCACCTAGAAGATATATTTTCTCAGGCAAAATTCTCACAACATAGTTTAAAAGCTTCTACATGTAAGAACTTTCTGAAGGGACACTATAATCATTTCAATAGTGCAGTTCTAAGATGCAAATGAGATACCTTCCTGACTGGAAAAATTATGTATTTTCTTAACTAGATATTACTTCTTCCCCCTACATTTGTTCTGCATAATATGCTTACTTCCCAGAGAAGGGAGACATTCTCAGCCACTCTTCTGAGACAGAATTCCTCCCCTCCCCTTTAAGAATTGCCTTTAGTCTTTGTTATAAATGGAAGAATGATAGTATTCTGCCTACACTTCCTGGAAACTCAGCCTGGGCCCATGTATCTGCTTTTATCAAAATATCCATCAAAGGTCAGGTAATTTTCCACACTCATCTAGAGACAAAGATGTTATCTATCTTGATGAATCAATGCAAGATTGTTAATGCTTCTCCCTCAAAATGAATCAGATGTAACCACTCAGAAAGTGAAGGCCATTATTTCCTTGACTATCCGATTCCACAGCTTCTTCCACTGTAGGCCTTAATTCCAGCTCTTCCCTGGCTTTGGAGTTGGTGAGAGGAGACAAGGGACCAAACAGCAAACCAGTCAGCAGTGAGCTAAGCTTTACACTAGTTCTATCTGCTGTCAAAAAGTATGAGGACAATTAGGAAGCATGAGGCACCAAATACTAGTTTAAAAAAATAAAAAAATAAAATAAGAAGGGCTTTCTTCATGTTACCACTGAAGAAATGCTGGGGATATTAGGTTTTCATCCTTTTTAATCCATTTTCTCTTAAATCAGTTTCACTGTCCTTCATCTGACATTCTGGGGTACCAATAGGTGTACCATCACATCCTGACTCCCTTTCCCACAGCACTGATCTTCCCCCATTTGGCTCCATATCTGATCCACACTTCTTTCTGAATGTTAACTCTTACAACTACTAGAAAATTTCACTAAAGATGCCAAGTGCATCCACTAACACCATAAAGATCTGACAACAACCATAAATAAGAAGACTTATCACTCTATCAACCATTGCAGTGCTTTTCAAAGACTACTGAAAAGATCTTCAGTGATTTTTTAAAAAGGATGTGGGGTTATGTACCTGTTTCCTGTTACCTGTAGTTGCTCACTGCAACAAGGACAAGCTGACATAACAGACAGAGCTCAGATTTTACAAAAAGACAGTTATTATTAAGAACAGATATGGGAAAACATCCTTAAATAGTTATTACACAATACATCAGCTTCATTCAAGACTCTACTCACAGGTGTACCTTATCATCAACTACTGTAATAATAAACACAGCTATTCCAAACCCTTAGCATTTCACAACAAAATCTTTTCAGTCAAACTTGCAGCCATCTAGAAACCAAGTTCTTACGACCCTGAACTACAACCCAGCAAATGAATCACAACCAATTAAAAAGAAAAGAAAAAAAAAAATCTGTAGAGTTCAAAAAATATTTAAAAGAATATTCTATACTGTAATATGGATCCAGGTCACACTTGAATTAATTGCAAACAATTCCCAGAGCTTGTGTCTACAGAGTTCATCTGATATTCAGGAAACATGATGTCATCCTATGCAACCCTGAAGATAAGTTCCATATTTCTTTCTCCTTGCTTTTTTTCAAGAGAAAACAGTTATAGCATGATTTTTTTCCCCCAGTCTAAATAAAGCTGTTAGGTCAATTACAGGTCAAAATCAATTTATTATTGTTATTACTATTTATGAGCACTTAGATATGAGCATGCTGAAAGCAACATAAAAATTCTCTGAGCTGAACAGAATGTGGTCCCTCTCTTTCATATACAGATGCTGTTCATGTTATCTCATCTCCTGTGCATAGACTATCTGCTACAATACTTCAAAATCAGAGGGGTGAGATTATGTGCTCTCCCATACAAGAGTAAATGTGTGTGTGTGTGTTTGTAACACATTATCTACACATTCTCTTGTTTGTTTACCGTATTTCACTCACTGCTGAGAGAATGTAATATGTTAATGAAAGGATTAAACAGCTGGAAAAAATAATAACTGCAAATAAATATAGTACCTTTGTATGTGACCTGATTTTTTATTGTTTCTTTATAGTGTGAGAGAAGCTTTGGACCACTCTTAAGTTTTTATCTGCAGTAGTTATATTTTTGAGTTGTCTTCCAGAAATATGTGCATCAGTTGCTGTCACGTAAAGAAGTTATAACAGCACAATGAGAGCTGCAGTACACGGACCTATGTAGGAGAGTTTATTTCAGATCCAGGGAATAATTTATTCAGTTGTATGCTGCTTTGAATGAGATGTTGCATGTCCCTTTCTCAGAAAAGTAAATAAATAGCACAGGAGATTATGCAAGCTCTTTGGCTGGGCACATATGCTACTGCTACTTTTTCCCTTATGTGTCTTTCCTCTTGCCTGTATACCATTCCTTTTTAAGAAATACCTACATACAGCTCCTTCCTGACCTTCCAAGCCTTTAGTATTCATAACTTCATAAAATTTTTCAGCAAATACTAACTTGCAGCTGTGCCCTCAGGTGATGAGCACAGGAAGGCCTTCTGAAAACCTGATCATTTTCTTCTATGAAAAAACAGCTCTCAAGTGTTTTGGAGCTTACAGTCAAATCTAGGGATGTCTCCTCCAAACAGCTTTCTCAGGGCAGCTCACAGGAAAACAGAACTTTGAGTCTGAATACCCCAGTATGTAAAAAAAAAAAAAAAAAAAAAAATGTGGACTTTATTTTCCTGTTCTAATATAAAGCCAAAGAAAATTCAAAACACTCTAAAAAGACCACAAAGATAAAATAAACCCTGTAAGACACTTGAAAGCCTTTTCAGACTTTCCACTGACGTCACCACTGAGGTGAGACTTAGGTGAGCAGCAATTCTGTTGCAAAGACAAACAGAGAGCATAAACTGCCGAGAGAGCAGCCGAAAATGGCATATCTGACATGCTCTGTGTTATTAAAATGTCCTCATTGCTCAATGAAGAGAGTTTTTTTAGAAGCTGTGGTTTGCAAGCAATCCTTCCCTTGCCATTTAAGGCATGCTCCTGCAATGACAACACACTTGCTGACATCTCTGGAGCAGAATCACTTCCACACTGCAAATGGCTCTCTCCCCAACACTGACACAAAACCTTAAACCAGCTACTGAGCCATATGCTTGTCCGTTTATTCAAGGTGGTGCAAAACTGCATCTTAGCAGGCCCTTTAACCCAGGATTAGTCACAGAAGAAAAAAAAATGCTTTTTTATTAGGTTTTGGAACAATCTGATCCTCAAATCTCAGAATTTTTGTGGAGTCTTTTCTCCTGAACTCTTCTATGATTTCTAATGAACTTAATACATCCTGTGTTGATTCAAAAGGCGTATGTAGGCAAAATTTCCATAAACAGTATGCCTCTATAAATCTTACTACATATAGAAATGTGTCTATTCTCTCACTTAAAAATCCTCATGGCCAAACTGGCCAATCTTCAGAAAAGTATAAAATACTAAATTCAGGAGGCCAAACATCACTGGATTTTATGAAAGTTTCACCTATAAGTATTATGAAACCTTGAAGTATCATAAAACCTTGATCCATTAATATCAAGGAAAAATAACTCTTTGCAGATCTCACATTCATCTCCTTGAAATGCCTCCCTTGCATTCAGCACCATTCCACTATAAGCCTTCTAAACTGTAAGTATGTAAATTGACACTGTGTTAAACTGTTATTATTCCTGATATTTCTTAAGAGTGAGAAGCCGCACTGGGTGGCTCTCAGAAACATTTTTTGTAAGTCATTTTCTTAACAGACTAGGACAGCAAAATCAGAAGTGCTGCTAAGTTATACTAAAGCATATTTCTTACCACCCTTTCACATCTTTCCGTCAAACCCCAACCACATTTCATACTTCAGACTAGCAAACTAGACTGCAGGTGTGTGGAGGATGTAGAAAAGTCTTTCAGTTCTGTTGAGACAACACAGTTGGGTACAGAAGCATTAATGAAACTGCAAACAAGGCCAAGCCTTTTTGTGCACTTATTGGGCAGTCTCAGGTATCATAAAGGTTAAACTTCCACTTATACACAGATACATGGCACAAGCAATGCACATTAACACACATTATTTGGGGATGAGGGAACTTATATATTGCTTTCAAGAGACTTGGTGCAATATTTTCTCACTGCCATCAGGGACTAAATTAAAAAAAAAAAAAAAAACCACAAAAAAACCCCACATAATTTTAAATATATATGCTCCATTATAATTTTTTTTTTCCAAGAAAGAGTGATACGAATAAAGAAATCCTTCCTACTCTATCCAAAACTCATTAAAATCAAAAGATTTCTCTAAGGTGAAGATGTATGTGATTCTGCATTCATTTTAGACATTGTAAGTCTATCTCAAGATTAAATAAATTGCTGCAGTAGCAACATTGATCATCTTTCTTTCACTTATGCCAGTACATTATTTTAAATCATATGCTGACAGAGTCAGGTTGGCCCACATTTCTCCAGAACTGTTGGTCAATGTTTATAAATGCTATCACTAAGATGCTTAAACCACCCAATTTACTATACAGGCTCACTATTATATTTACACCCTAAAGTGTGGACAGTGCTTTGTAACATGAAGCTGTTCACAGCTATAGTCCATTAAGCACACCTTCTCATCTCATCCACATACAGTGGAAGCCAAAAGCTGGCACTTCTGTTCTTGCGTCTCACAAGGACTCGACCAACTTCAGTTATTTCACGCTACGTTGGTTTAAATGGAGACTCCATTTGACATGATCATGTTTTATAGAATTTCAGATTTGCTGAAGTTAAGCACAGTATGGGTTGTTCTTACTTAGCACTAAAGTATCAGCTCCCCATTGACAACACCTGTGCTGTTGAGAACAAGGTAGAAATTTAAGTCATTTGTTTCATAGTTTTTATTTTCTTTGCTCAGATACACTATTTACACTGTACACTTTAATGCACAACCAGCTCCTTCAGATTAACTTGTAGCAGTTTACAGGTTGCAAAAGACAAGCATCCCTCAGAATACTTTAGGAATTATGATTCCACATTTTGCAACAAGGTAATCATTACTACCTTCAACTTAACAAATGATGAAACTGAGATCTGGAGAAATGAAAATGACTTAACATGTCACACCATGGGTTTTGAGACAGGCTAGACTGCAGCTGACATCTGTGTCTTAGATCTTATTCTAGAAGCTTGACTATGCTCTGCCATTTATCTTATGCTTTTTTCCACTTATATGCCTTAACTCACAAGCATCCAGAAACAGTTCAGAGACTAATACTATCTTAAACATTCTAGTCACAGCTTCTGCAATATATATGATAACCTGGAAAGGCTTTATTAGCCATATATTTTTGTACCATCTTAGATGAGGCTCTATATTGTGCTATGTTTCCCCAAGTGTAAAATCTCTCAGTTCATATAGGACATAGATGCTTCATTTAATGAACTACTATTTCCTTATATGTTGTACAGAAAGCTTCATTCTATGGCTTCATTTTTCTATTAGACAGCTAGATTGATTATTTCTCTCTTTGTCAGGAAAAGAATGTATTTCAAAAGGAAATTAAAAATATTGCTCCATGGAGTCCACATTTTTGCAACAACAAAAAATGTCATTCACACACAACAAAAGATACCTCTAGAGCTCTGTGCAGGGCAGTGGGATTATGAATGAACAATAGACAGATTGTAAGAGAAGTCTTTGAAATCAGAGAATAGAAAGCTAAGCTTGCAGGCTAGCTGAGGAGGCACTGGCACAGAGGGAATAACTGGAAGAAAAGTATTGCAAAGTAGTGGTATAAAAGAAAAGAAGTGGATTCTGCTAGCTATACAACACTATGGATAATATAAGCTGGCACTGAAATGCTCACAGCTAGTTTCTAAAATCCTGGCACTAAAGCCCCCAAACTGCTTTACTTGGAAGGGAAAGCAGCCTGGAAATAGATAAAGTGCAGTAACTGAAACACCAGTAGAACAAGATCTGTTTGCAAGTGTATGGATAGCCTGGAAATGCATCAGGAGACACAGTACAAGAGTCTGAAAGAATCACAGCACAAGAATCTGAGTAAAGTTGCAGGAGAAAAAAACAGCTACCACAACTGAAAGCTATTTTAATCTTGATATTTACAGGAGGAAGTCAGAATTTTACCACTTTAAAACTTATGACCATCTTCTGCACAGAAGTGCTTCAGAGCCTAACCTGAGCTTTGAAGAGAGCAAATTATTCCCCCCAAAATGTACTGGATATTGTGTACTTCATAGCTTGTCTGAAAGAAA
This sequence comes from Coracopsis vasa, assembly GCA_026283785.1. Classification (NCBI taxonomy): domain Eukaryota; kingdom Metazoa; phylum Chordata; class Aves; order Psittaciformes; family Psittacidae; genus Coracopsis; species Coracopsis vasa. The sequence continues at coordinate 69,609 of JANHGB010045872.1, read as the reverse complement.
CAACTGCTTGATTTCTAGTTATATACAATTAAAGATGATTAAATGTGAACACTGCACATCTCCACACAATGCAGAAAGCAGCAAAGGTCTGGTACAATCACTGCGTCCCAGGCAATGCTGGCAGTCACAGCCCCAGCAGCCAGCTCAAAGGGCATATCTGTCCCAGGCAGGTCACAGTCATCCATTCCAGCCCTATCTAAGCTGTACATTCCTGTTACACATGTTCTTGCTAGGGTTTGAAAGGAGTTCACTCACAGCCATGAAGAGCTGACCTCATGCTAGTAAGCCTTGCCCAGCACGTGGCACTTTCTTGCAATGCTTCTCACTCCTCTGCTGTCTCAGGTGCCATCTCTGCAGCCACCCCTGTGGTACTCACCCCCAGGGCTGGCAGCACCAGAGGAACAGCCACCCAGAAGGGGAATGACAGAAGGGCAAGACTCAGGGCAAGCCTGTGCTATAAAACACAGGGCAATGCAGAGACACTCAAGCTAAACTCTGAGCAAGGTAGTTAAATGAGTATGAAGAGAAGTCAAGTCACAACAGCAGAGATTCATTGTGGGTTAATTTGCCCTGCCTTCCCGGTGGGCCAGATGTATGCTTATGAATATTAACTCTTAAAACTATATCAGGAATGTAAACAGAGGACAGAACATTTTCATGGCCTTCTGTTCTCCTTTCCTTGCTCCCAGCATGGTACAGTATATACCACAACACAGCTGCACAGCAAAAGAAAACAGGATAATTTTCATGTGCTATATACAATACATTCACAATTTCAGTCTGGAGACTGCATACTTGCTTAATGCATACACACACTCCCAGGGAGGCGGGCAATTCTGCAGATAGGTCACGGGAGTCAGAAAAAGAGAGCTTGATTCCTGATACTGGGAACATTTTGAAGTCACTTCATTCTTTTTCCTCCCCCACATTTCTTCTGCCTTATCTCATTATATATGCAATGTTTCTAATCCACTCACTGTCGATTTCTTCTTCAGTACCTAAATATAAAAATGTAAATTCACCAAATTAAAACTTAAACTAAAGGAAGCAGTTCCAACATACCACGCCACTGAGAGCTAGACTTTCTTTAGAACTTGTCTCTGGATGGCAGTTTTGGAGCTTTAATTCTCAGTATGTCAGTATACTGATGTGAGTGAATACAGAATGACTAGCAAATATCTTTTCCATACTATGTAAGAAAGTCTCATCAGACCAGAATCAACATCTCTTGCCTTATCTACAGTTATAACCTACATACCACAACACCAATCCAGCTACCTGCTTGTTATGTCTGTGCAGGTCTACGTGAACAGGTAAAGAATATTACATTCGTTTCAAATCAGTAGCTAATTCTAGTCCAGAAACCATGTAGCTATGCAAGTGTGTTGCTGTGCTCTGATTAACATGTGTCCTGCTGGTGGCTTAGGTACAACATCATAATGAAACTGAATGGCTTCCACCTTAGAAGTGGCTTGCATCTGGCTAGCCCAGGAAATGAGCAGGACTGCCTGCACCTCTGTGCATACACAAATTCTCTCAGTTGATTTTGAATGAAGTATTGGTACTGTGCAAGATGTGAAAAGCAGGCAATTTGTTTCAAATTATCAAGAGGTCCCTGAGTGCAGGACTCTGAGGTATGTATTTTAGAAAGCCTCAAATGCACTAAAAAAAACTAAAAAATAAAAAGAATATGAGGCAGTCCTAATCAGAACCTGCAGTGTGGCCTCCATAAGAAAAAAACAGAGGCAGTACTCTGAAGCCTTCACTTCACTTTCTTCTACCTTAATATCTATCCTCCTGCCAGATCAATTCCCCTTACCATTTATCCTGCACGTAAAATAAGACAATATTATAAGTTCCCATAGTTAAAAAGGAGGTCTGGCAGACTCTTTCCAAAGGGATAGATCAATCTGTGAAAAACCTTTTCACAGAAAGTCAAAGCCATAGGATGAGCTATACTGACACTGATGTCTGTGCAAATAAAAATAACACTTCTAGGTGGAAACTTCCACAGCTATTTGGCATAGAGGTTGCACGGCCCCTGATTTCATGTGCATGCTAGTTTTGGCTGGCACAGCATTAATTTTCTTCACAGTAGCTGGTATGGGGCTAAGTTTTGGATTTCACTGAAAATAGTGTTGATAATACAAAGTCATGCTCAGCATATAAAGCTGGGGAAAGAAGGAGGAAGGGTAGGGGGCATTTGGAGCTATAGTATTTTCTCTTCCCAAGTAACACATGACGGAGCCCTGTTCTCCTGGAGACAGTTGAACACCTGCCTGTCAATGGGAAGTAGTGAGTGAATGTCTTGTTTTGCTTGTGCTTCACTAACTAAACTGTCTTTATTTCAACCAATGCATTTTCTCACTTTTATTCTTATGATTCTCTCCCCCATCCCACTGTGGAGAGAGTGAGTGAGCGGCTGTGTGGTCTTTAGTTGCCAGGTGGGGTTAAAATACAATCCTTTTTTGGCACCCAACATGGGTCTCAAGGGGTTTGAGGTAATAACAGATTTGATTGGAATGTGCTAGATCAAATTCATAGCTGTTATTGCTGTTTAGGTACTATTGGACAGGCTCCTGTGCTTGTCATGGAGCTTATTTGCCTCACACTGTCCCAGCCAAAGCCAGCACAGTGTGCCTGATGAAGCCTGGTACTTTTAACTCGGAAAATAAAAAAGCCACACCCAGAACTATCAAGCAATTATTTAGTTTCCTGAAATAAAGGAAGTGGCTCAGAAGTGGGTGAAGGCTTTTGAAAGCTGTAAAATTGCTAATACTTCTGTGGAGAGTGGGGGGGAAGATGAATTACTGATCTAATGGAAAAAAATAGTGTTTGTCCTGCAAGCATTGCTCTTTCTTTTTTCCTAAATGGAGGCAAGAAGGTTTTTATGAGTTCAGGTTTTGTTGGTGTTTTTTCTTGGGGGTGGGCAGGGTGTTGGGTTGATTTTCTTTGGTGTTGGGTTAGGGGTTTTTTTATTGGGTTCTTTAGAGGTGGGTTTTTTTAATTTGGGTTGTTTTGGGGTTTGCTGTATTGTTTTTATAAATAGGCACAGATGCGTTGTATCAGGTATGTCGGGATAAGTTTTTTAATTGGGAGATCAGCTCAGATATTAGAAAGCGTTCTGTTATCAATCTTACACTAAAGATTTTAAGAAGCACACATTTGACAACTGAAGATTTATTAAAGCTAACTATTCCATGTATGTAGAGATGAAAGATTAACAAGCAGTACACAAAACACTGATGAATTTAATGGGATGTTTCAGCAATGCAAATACTTACAAGGACAGACTGAATTCCAAATTTTATATTTACTGGTACCCTATATTGGTATGTATAGGTACATCCAGAAAAAACATTACTTGTCTATTTCTTATCAGGATAGTCAGCTGGATACATGCCTTTTACTTTGGGATTTACACAGTGAACAGGCCTTTGTGCAGGCTCTAGGTATTCCTAACTTTTCTGTTGTTGTTTGAATGTAGTTTGATGCTCTGAAAAGTGGTTGGGTGATTACAGGAAATCAGAGATGTTTTACAGGATTTCTGTGCGTGTGGTAGATGCCAGACACACTTACAATTTCTCCTGCTAGGTCCTCAAAATCACTAAGTACAATAGGCTGTTGAAGAATAATAATAACAGTAATAACTAAAGTCCCAAAGCTCACCCAACACTTACTAACGAGCGCCTGAAAATTGTTCTTGCCATAAAACCACAGCACATTTTCCAAATGCTGCTCCACAATTAACAAACCCCTCCTTAGAAGACCAGTCACCTATAGCTATGGGGCAGAGTAATCTACACTGCAAAGATGAAATATAAAGGTTCTGGCACCCTGACAGGAGAATCAATCTCTGTGCCAGACTACATGGTGAAAACAAGGGTGTGAAATTGAGTACTTGATACTACAGTGTGAGACTGTTTATTGCTTTAACCATACTAGAGAGGAGTTAAAACATTATTTCTTTGAGGTTCTTCAGTTTAGTAGAAGCATATAGAGAGGAACTGGCTCAAGCTAAACCACCGTGTGTGGACAGAGAAAATAACTATTACTTGAAATAAAATGCTTCTACCCCTCTGTCTTCCGGCCCTCTCTGTTAGCTAACACATCAACTGACTGTGGAGGTGGCTGAGAGAGCAGACGGTAACCTGCCCTTTCTGGAGAAAAGGGAGCAGTGGGAAGTCTCAGAAAGACTGATAAAATGGAAAGTAGGACAGCAGATTAAAAAAAGAAAGAAAAAAAAGAAAAAGAAAAATGGGGACCGGAAAAGCAAGAGATTTTGTTCTTTACAGTACAGCATTCACTTGTTTTCTTATAGTATCCAACAGCTAGCAATCAGATTTATTCAGTGCTGCCTCTCTTCAGAGACTTTGAGGACAAGAGAACTAATGCTTATGCTTCAAATGCTCTTAGCTGGTTATCAACTAAAGGCAGCCCATTTTCTACCTTACATCAGTATAAACCTGGAGTTACTATAGTGACATGATGATAGAAGCACTCATAAATTCAATTTATGTAAAAAAAGGTTTCAGCCCTGCATATAATCTGCTGCCATTTCAGAATATATGTTTCAAGACACTTTCTAGGGTGAATATTACTTTAGAGAAAAGCTTTTGTGTCTGCCTCAACTATCCCAAATTAGATTCACTAGCAAAATTGATGGAAGGTACATATACATAGAATGCTGCATGGTCTTTTCAAGAAAAGATTTTCTTAAACACAGATCCATTTTTGTCTTTATATAAAGTGTTACCTCAAAATTAATTGCTTTTCTTGCTACTCACATTATGTTACACCTAAAATGTTTTGCAAGATCAACCTCTTGGGCTCTTTCTCTCAGAAAATAAAAAAAGTGACAAACTCACCTGCAGTGAGGTAATTGAGCAGATGATTAAAAACTTTGACGGCTCTTTAAGAAGTGGTTTTTATAAAATAAATAAATTATATTTTGAAAAAGTAATAAAAATACCAACTATAGAGATTAACCTACAACATTTAGATTTTTTTTTTACTAACCCCACTGCAATAAATAAAATTTGAGGAACTGTAACCAGATTCCGAGATCAGGGAGTGGCTAAACTGGAAGGGAAGATTTTCTTCTTAAAGATTTAAACACCGAAAACAAAGTATTGCATCGTGAGGTCAAACCAAACATAAAGACTGTTCACAGAAGCAATCTATATGTCTTCTTTTTCAAATGCAACTGCAAATCTTTTTTCTTTCTAAATGGTTCGTATAGGTCTCATGTATGACCATGCGGAAGACATCTTAGCCTTGTACATTATGCGTCAATCTTCTACTTTCTGACACCATTGCATACAATTGTATTCTAGTTTCTGAAAAAAATAGTTATTCCTCCACTTTGCAAAGGTCTCATTTGTTTTACTTCTACAGAGGACATTCAGAGATCAAAAGGTGAGAAAGAAATATTAATTTCTACCTACCTTTGACAAAAGCATCCTGTCTCAGAAATGCAACACCAAATGCTAAGAGTTTAAGCCACAAAAACATGGTTATTTCTGGAAATCAGGCGTATCCTTATGAAACAGCATGTGTGTCTCTCTGGAAAGCAAAATAAGTGTTATCTGTCTGCAAAAGAATTTCTCTGCAAAACTTGAACCAAAAAGGAGAATAACTAGGCACCTACATTGCACTGCCTGCTTATCTGTGAAGGAGTTGCTTCCTCTGTTACCCCGAACTAACCACTCGCAAACTCACTATGCAGTTTAGTGATGTCAGAGACAATTACTTCTTCAAAAAAAAAATTCTTTTAGTTCCAGGAAGTGAAGAGGGTTTTTCTCAAGTTGCTGCAGTAATGCTCAGCTTCCTTAATTCAAACAAAACAGAGTTTTTTCAGCTATTGCTTTCTTCTGAGGAGCTAAACACAAGATTTGTCAAAGAACGGGATTTAATAAAATCACTCTTCATATTCACTTTTTTGTTACACGTGTTCACTGAGCACCTATGTTATGGAAGCTAACTAACGTTCTATGTTATGGATGCTTAAGATTTCTGTTGAGAGAAAGAGAAACCCATCAGTCAACAAAATCCTTATGCTAGCAACAAGGCCTTCATAAAAAGATGCATCATTGAGTAAAATGACTGCTGACTCAATGAAAACCCTTTAAACACGGGATATATTTCTGAATCTTTCTGCAAGGATGCATGCAATCCGAGGTATAACAGTAATACACAACAAATGGATAGAGGCAGTTTGGTCCCATTTTCTGTAATGTTCAGTTCCTAATTAGATAGCTCAGTGCAATTCTTTACCATGACAGTGCCAGAGGATTGTGGCCCCTTTCCTGGAGTTGATGCAAGGTACACCAAAGACATTTTCTCTCACTGCATGACCTGAGATAACACTCAACAACTTGATAATGCATGCCTGTTGTACAGTGTATTACAAATGGAATAAACATTCGGATTGCCTCTCATATTGGAGGTTTCAAAGGTTTTAAAAGAACAAGGAGCATCCTGCCACAAGACAAATAAAGGGGAAGAGAATATATTTGTGCTTATTCTTCATATCATAAGTTCTTCTTAAGAGGAAAAATTCCTAAGTATCACATAGGAAAATGTTGCACAAATTCACATGATAATTCAGAGATGACATAAGAGAATCAATCTCCTCATAAGATTAAACCCAGCTTTCTACACATCCAACTTTGAGTCAAGCCTTATGACACAGGCCAAAATCTTAGCTCACCTTTCTAAGCAATGTGTCTCCATGCAAAATAGCTGTAATAATAATTATGTTGTAAAATATGTTCAGAACAAAACTGACATACTGATATCACTCTGACACTCCAGAGACCCCAACTTTCATATACAATAATTTCATCATCCTGGAGTTGTCACAAATCGAATTTGGACTGTAGCCATGCATTTTCTGCAGCACTGACATCTTAATCCCTGTTATCCTACACAAAACCAGGATAACAGAAGGGCTGAAGTGTGCCATCTGATGAACAGAGTGCAACACATCCTGTGGAGAATTTCACTTAAAGGCTCTCAACAAGAACCAGGCTCCAACAAGAATCAGGAGCCATTTCTACCTGATCTTCCCCAGTCCTCAAAACTGGTGTGGACCTGGCCTAGGAAGGAGGAGAGAATATTTGTGTTACAAAAAGCAAACTTTCCCAAGATTTCTCCCCTAATAATGACCCTTTAAAATGAGGTAATTATCAACTACATACACAAAGCTGAAATTTACACAAAAGAAGTTCAGATTTACGCAAAAAGCATGGAATCAAAGGGAATCAGTGTACTCTGCTAGCATTTTCATTAGCTCATAGGTCACAGGATATAAAGCTGTGTATATGGCAGGCCTTCAGAACCCACAGAGTAATCTCAGCATTACTGGTTAACGAAGGAGGGCAGTTTAGTTCCTCTCAGCCACAGGGAAGGTCAGAAAGCGGTTGTTGTAGACTTGCTGAGTGGAAAACGTGCTCCATAAAAGCAGTTGGACCAGAAAAAGAAGACCGTTTAAAGGGGAAATTCCTACAGTGCACTCTGCACATCATTTTTGCCTGATGCTTTGAGAGAGAGTGCAGAAGGATGAGCTCAGTTTTTCGGGTTTATCCTCGGAAGAAGACTGCAGTTTATGTTTGGAAAAAGACTTTGTGTGTTCTAATAGCCTTAAAATATTTATGATTAATTCTGAGTAAGCCACAAATAGGAAATAATATATGGGGTGTAAATACACTGGTCTAACCATAATCTATTAATTTATCAAAAGCTGCAGACTGAACCTCCACTTCTGGAGGAGTGGGAGGGAATTAATTCACTCTATTGCAGATTAAGCAATGGGCTTTTAAAATAAACCCTTTCTCAGGACACAGCCTTAATCTTTAATCAACCAAATAATTATGTCAGTGCATAACTATAGTGGTATACTTCCCCCCATGCTGGAAAGAAGCAAAACCAGAACCATCAATTTGTACTGTTAAGGATTTCTAAAATGGCATTAGAAAATGTGTAAATGCTTAAATTATCCATCTCTTTGGAAGTCTCACTCTTTTGTAAGTTATGAAAAGAGCTAAAATACGCCAAACAAAGAAGCAAAACAAAACAAAAAATCCAACCCACTTGCAAGAAGGTTAAATCTTGCTCAATTTAACTATCTTGCAATACAGTCATTTGTTAAATTACCATAAATGTCTCCATATTCTGTGCAGTTAAATTCCACCTCAAAGGTAATTACATCACAACAGCAATAAAATTTAAAAATATGAAGTGCCAATAACAATAAGTTTCCCTCTCAGTTTACATCTGAAGCCACTGGAAGATATCACAAATACATGCCTCCTGCTTCATACCAAAACTTTGCATATATCAGTATGAAGCAATTCACAGAATTTTACATGAAAATACACTGAAATCATAATCAGGAAATAGATTAATATTATACGAATTTAAAGTGGTTTAAGACATAAATGTTTGTTATATGACACTAATTATATCACTTGAAAATACTTCTATGCTGCAGCTATTACATATTTGCAGATAAATTAACCATCCAGATCTAGTTTAAAACTTTAAAACAAAGAAAATTGAAAGGCAAGCAACAAATGAAACAAACTCACAAGAACTAACAGAAACATAAACCAAGTTGCATTTCAGAACTAGCAATCTAGCTAATATTTTACAGGGATATATGCAGGCTATAATCAGCTTCAGCACCTAAAATACATCACAACTGGCTTTGACTGACAGTTGCCAAAACCAGCTTGGCTTTACTGTGAGAGTGAAATTAAGTCACAAAGAAATATACTATTAGAGTCTGTATATTCAGATACTCTATCCTTGCAATAGATTTCTGAAACAGATGATATAAAGAGGGAGAAAAATCAAATTATTCTATGGAAAGATGCAATGAAAATTCTGGGTTTTATTTGCATTGATTTACGTGACACACATGTCCCACATGACGCATGCTGCTAATGACACCGCAGCATTAGAGCAAGGAGTTGTGATCCCCAAAACACTACACACGTCTATCCTCCTGCACAGTCTCTCATAACAATCAGGCAAAAATGCTGTAGTTACTCAGTGACTGACAGTGCAAAAATTCTGCCTAGATCCCAAACAATCTTAGAGCTTGCTGAGAGAGACCAGGACCTCTGATAGCCTCCACAGTCACTACCACCTTCATTTCTACCAGGAGGTGTGTCTGTAGCTTGGTTTTGTAAGTTGTGCTGTACAAAGGCATCAGATTATAGAGTGAACTGGGCACGGCATGATCCTCAAACACTACTACACAAAGCATGTCACATTTTTTCTTCTGAAGTCACATAGCAGTGGTCCTGCTTGGCCAGGTCTTATGACACTGTGTAGGCAAAAGCAGGGCAGAGGAAGAGAAAATTCAGCTGAACATGCTTGATTCTGTGGTCAAGATTTCCTTTTGCAGAGTATTTCACCAACTTTCAAACAAAACCAAATGGACAGCCTGGGCTGTACTTACTCTTGCAGGAGCTCACAGGGAATGAAATCACCCGTGAAGGCAATTGCATTCAAGTGGGAAACCTGTAAAAAGAGGCCACAGCCTTTTTAAGACATCTAAGGGTAAGGATGAGCAACAGCTGGAGTGTAAAAAGGTACCCACATAAGCTAGATAAACATAAGCATTTCTCCATAGCTACCTGCTCTACAATAGCTTTACTAAGAGGCAGTTCAGGGTGCGTAGCATCTTGCCTTTCTCAGTACAGACTCCTGTCTTCTTTCCTCCCTCCAAGCAACAACGACATCTGTGTCTGTCTAAGGCAAGGGGGAGGAAAGGGCACACATGACACCTCTGCCCCAGAACAACTCCATCATATGCTAACGAAGCTAAAAAAATCCCCTACTATTCTCTGAGGAGAAGCCAAGGAGTTGGTTCCTATTTCAGTGAAGGGTAGAGAAAACTAGAGAACAGCCATAAAATCCACCACCATCTACCCTAGAGACTGAGAAAGCACGGCCTTTTCATCCTTATAAGCAACTTTGACACTCACCTTTTGTACCCCAGAGTGTTCCTTCTCTCTGCCTGAAACCACAGGGGTAGGAGGAAAGATGAGGGAAAGACTGGGCATCTGCCCTCAGGTATCAAACAACAGCCATGCTTAAACTGCACACTAACACTTACTGGGCCTGTGCCACTCAAACCCCATCATTCCACTGTGTTCAATGCCATAGGAACTGTTACTGAAAGTTGTCAATTTCATATGATTTCCACTATGAATATAGCCTGCATATATCCCTGTAAAATATTTATGCTCAGTTCCACCCTATGTTCATTTCCCCAAGAGTTTAGTCAAATAACAATGGGGCACTCATACTCCTTATCCAACACAACTTCCAAGTCCAGATTTTCAAAGTCAATATGGTGTCACTTTGGCATTTATCACAAAGAATTTTAACTGGACTACATTTTGGGGGAGAGAAAGGGTGTTGTTTGCCTGGGTTTGTTTGTTGTTGGTTTTGTCTTTTAATTCAGACAATGGTGTTCTCCACCAGTACTTAAACTTGATGCTGTTTTATTTTAACATGTTTACAAAATGTTGTATAAATTAGTTTTCTCAATAAATGTACTCTTGAAAACCAACCTTTGGTCTCTTCTTGTCCAGGGGCCTTGAAAGAATAAAGTACAGAGCATGAAATTAAAAAAAAAATAATAATAATTTTTCTGCATACCCCATACATCACTTGGACTTGAAATTATGCAGACTTTCTTTGCTTTGCATATTTTCCTTGCATGGAAGTCAGCTCTGATGGCTCAGCTCAGTTACGCTGATATTCAGCATGGCTGCACATCAGAATTAAGCAGTTCCAAAGAATCTGAAGGCACACACCTTAGAAAACCCTAATAGACACAGGATAAATTCATCCCAAGGGCACCTCTGTTTAAATCAAGGAAACTACCTCCATAATGCATTTCATCCTGTAAAATTAATTTGACAGCCTTACTGTGAAAACATTATTCATGCTAGAGAATATATGTTATAATACTCTTTTTTTGTTGTTGAATATTTGCTAAGGAATCTATTTTGCACATGCTTTTTCTGGCTTGTTTGGAATTGCCAAGAACTGCTTCTTGAAGAAAGAAAACATTTTTACTTCATTTGTCAAATCAGATCAAATTATTTTAAGGTCACAAGTAAACAATACAGCTCTTTGTGCAGGCATACTGCTATGCTGCTATCAACCCTGAGGCAATGATGATTTGACATCTTTGCTTCATAGGTTGCCTGCATGATCTACGCTGTACCTGCTCAGGACAGGGATCACATTTTGGTATCCTTGAGGCACTATTCACTATCTGGCCCAAAAGGAGCAATAAATCTATGATAAGCTTTCAGAAGTGCCACACACTTATTTCTTGCTTACACATAAAATCATTCTAGACTAACACTGGGAACAGTTATTCTGAAATGGGTGCTCTGGAATAGCTCTAACATGCCCCCTTATAATTTTGTGCCCTTAGATGGTGGCAGCACACCCGTTAGGACAGAGTCAGATTTATGCTGAACATCTTCTCTTCATGGTTCTGAATGAATGCTTGATGCTGAGAACAGCTCAGGATTTACCTTTGTATATGGCATTCAAAAATTGCACAATGAATGAGTTCATTTTACACTATGAAACATCAAATAAACATTCTTACCCATTGTGTCTTTTCTTCGATTCATTCCATCATCCACTTTAAAGGGGAAAATGAAAAAGAGAGAGAACATTTATTTGAATATTTGCTGCCCATGGACTACTCCTTGTTGAATTCTCATTCAGAAGAGCCCTTCAACAATGGCATATTTTTTTCTTCTCTTAGTCTGATATTCCTTTTTTCCAGTTTCATTTTTTCCTAATACTAACTTCTAGACTCTTATAGACACTAATATGACTTTGTCTCAGCAAATGAACAAACACAACTTTAGAAAGCAATGATGTGAATGCCAGGCAAGGAGCTGTACTCTGCACAATCACACTGAAACAGCACTACCACCTCAGATGAAGGTACTAAACAAGCTTCCTCTGTGTGGGTTCTGCCCTATTATCTCTACCAAATCCACCCTGCCTTTAGCAAAACAGATTACTTGCTCACTAATTGCTAGTGCTTCCTACCAGTGAAGCTGTGTCTGCTAGTTAATTTTCCCAAATTATGTGCAAAATGACACATGACTATATGACACTCTGCAGTAAATGCTGTCTAACCTACACTACATGAAAGTCATAGTTGTGTCATGTTTGCAGAAATCCTGACAGAAATAGAGTCAAAGCAATAGTAATGCCAGCCAACACAAAAGAGCCCACACAGAAAAAGAAGAAAATGCCAACAGAAACAATCTTTCCCATAGTATTTTCATTTTGGTTACAAAATGGCACTCAGACTTCACTGCATTTCACAGGACATTTCCTTATCTCTTGGATGTTTTTTCCTGTGTGCTCTATGGTATACTTAAAGACATGCCTGTTCATTCCGAAGCTAGTGCCTGAAATAACAGGGTGGGGATTTTTAATTCTGTTTTATTTAAAGGACAGCTTTAGCTGAAGCAAGCCATGACCACTGTCAGGGTAGGCTTCTGAACCTCTGTTTTGGACTACTTTCCTCAATATGATACTTCTGAGCTAACTGCTGGTTAGTCTGTGTCATAAACGAGTAGACCAGCTTGCTTTCTGCAGGTTCTCTGTCCATTTTCAGTTTTTCCCAGGTTAAGTATCTTATGTGACATTAACTTCTGTATTGTTTGCTTCCAACACAGTTTTCTGCTTCCACATGGACTGCTTCCCACCTAGGATGCCAAATTCATTGTCATACACAATTAGCTGTGGTCTGCAAGTCCTCCCAGTGTTTTGCTATCTGTCAGATGACAAGAGTACTTGTGTTCATTTTTCCAATGAGATATAGGATAACTTCATATTTGATATTCCTAACATCCAAATTATGATTATTTTTGGGATAGAAATATATTCCCACAGCTGATTGCAATCATTATGACATGGAAGCACAAAAATGCCTTTGAGCAAGGTATTTATGAGCATAAACCACAAATATTTACCTAGAAGGCTGGTCTGCTTATAGTGATGCTGTCGGTCATCTTCTGATAGCACATCTCTTACCCTTCTCCACATTTTGACATGATTTTTCTCTCTGGGGATGTCCAAATGGGTTAGACAGAAGTCTCCAAAGAAAGCACATGGCAGGCATTACTTCTTCCTCAGTGGCTTGTCAAGAAACTATTGCCATAAAGCTACAAGAGTCCAGAAGATTTTTATAATCTTAACTCATAATACCCATCTTCTAATTTGAAACAGTTAAGAAACCAGACTGATCCCATACACTTAGCTTGCACATCAGGGTCTTGCATGTCTCTTTGCCTCAGTTTCCCTGCCTGTAAGCTCTTCAATTTATATGTTACACACATACACACTCTAAGCCATCTTTAAATGTTCATAATGCTGATACTCAGAAAAAGTCTGTCCAAAGATACACTGGCTGGCTTTCTTTATTCTCACACTATAAAACCCAACAAAGTAATTAGAACAGGCAGCAAATTCAAAGCTTCTTTACAGAAAAATAGTAATCAAATCTAGAAGGAAATATTGAAAACCAGTTCACTATAAGCAGACACAACCTTTTCTGAGAAGTTTATGTATCATCAAAACACTTCTGTAACACTGAAAATCCCAAGAACGTACATCCCAGAACATACATTTTGAAATATATTTTTAAAAGTATTGTCCCAGAAAGATGTTCTATGAAGTCTTGTGAAAGTCCATGTACCTGGCTTATTTGCTCCATTAGCAGAAGTGATAACAGAATCTGATATTACCACCCATCTTCCTTGACTGACATAGTATGAGTCAAAATTAAAAAAAATAATAATAATTTTCACAATACCAGTAAGAAATTGGGGAAGAGGGGACAGAAGAGAAGTAAAAAACATGTTAGATGCATTGCAGTAGCATGGAAAAAGGTTATGTGCCGCCTATTAGATGTACTTCATGGACAAAATATTTCACATTGATTAGTTGCCTGCAATAAGTGTTACATTAAATCCAAATTTACAAAACTATCAGCCTTCTCATCTTGTCTGCTACCTCCAAGCTGATTTTATCCTTTCTTTTAATCAAGAATGTTATTTGCCCTAGGACACAGAAAACATTTATTGCAGATTAAAAACAACAATGGAAGAAAAACTGAAGACAACACTAGATTATTCAATAAAAAATTAAGACACTCGGGCTGGTCTTTTTTAGATAAATATTAATTTGGCCTTTTCCAAACTTTTATAGCATTCAGAAAGTTCTGTGAAAACCACCCTACTTGGGTAGACAGGTGAGGGTCTGACTGAGAAATGCAGAAGGTAAATCTGAGCAAAAGTTAGACTCAATTAAGCAAGCATTTCAATTTCATTTAAAGGATAAAATGAGTTTTATGTAAAGTCATTTATGCAATTTCAAATGCTTCTCTATCACCTCTTGTTAATGGGCATAATTAAAGTCAGCAAACAGAGGTGCAGAAATATTAGAAATATATGCTTTTAAAGTAACAGCCAGGTAAACAGTAGGCTCTTGTATGAGACAAACTATGGCAAAGCGCCAAGTAAATACTTGAGTGATTTAAAGACAGGTAAAAGAAAAGACAGCACAGGGAAATTAAACACTCTGAAATAAAAAGATTTGTTCCATTATTTTTGTTTTATAGCTTATTACTATTTCACTGTAGGATATTTTGTAATAAATGCTTAAAGACATTTAGCACAAGTTGGTTAGAAAAGCTCAAGAAAAATATTGCCGGGACCTTATAAACACATACAATTCATTTGCTGCATGCAACACAATAGAGTAGCCAAAAAATAGCCAGAAGAGGATGGTAGGAGGGAAAGCTTGTAATCTATCATGCTGAAACAGTCCATATTCTCAAAGCATCTAGAATTCTCAGAGTATGTAACAACTGAATCACAACAGGGTTAAAACAGTATCAGATGCCTCTGGCTCAAGAAAAAAAATCCTTTCACATATCTCAAAGAAATATCACAATGTCACAATAGCTAATTTTATATGTGCTCACATTTACACTGCCAAAAATCTAATCTCTGTCAAAGAGAAAAAAAAGTAAAAAGGCCTAGTATTGCTATTATTTCTTCAGTTTGTTCTGAAAAGTGGTAAAAGGTTAGCAACCTAAATTTTGGCACAGCAAGAATAGGTCATTTTTTCCAATATCAGACTCAGGCTGACATAGTGAGGTAATGTGATGTGC
This sequence comes from Coracopsis vasa, assembly GCA_026283785.1. Lineage (NCBI taxonomy): Eukaryota > Metazoa > Chordata > Aves > Psittaciformes > Psittacidae > Coracopsis > Coracopsis vasa. Next base: position 54,368 of record JANHGB010045872.1, on the reverse strand, counting down.
TCTCCCCCTCCCAAGAGCAGCACACACATCCTCTTTCTGCTCTACAATAAGTGCTGTTTCCTAGAGTCAGTAAGTTAGGAAATATCACAAATGAAATCCCATGCAATAACTATTTAGCAAGAGGCTCTGTGTGTCATCTACTCATAAGAAGATCCGCTTTAGAGTTTAGGAAATTCTTGGTTAAAATATAAAGGCATCACTTAAAAATGGTTTTTATTAAAAAAAACCAAACAAAAACCAAACAAAAAAACCCAGAGTTGTTAGCTAAACATTACAGTTCCTAGAGCAAAGTTAGTCTGTCAAGCCTGTAAACAAAAATTAAGGTTTGTCCTTCAGAAAAAAAGTGTACTGACAAAGATATCAACCTCATTCCAGTTTGACATCCCAGCTTTATTTTCAGTTTGCTGATGTTCAGTAAGTTGGCCCACACACATCAATGGAAATGCATTGTAGAAGGGTGAAGTTTCTGACAGATTTTATCCCGTCCTCCAGCACCCTGTCATTTCAGGTGGGAAAGACAAACCACTATGGAAAAATAGAGATTCACAAAGAATTTTGCTAAGAAAAGCAATCTGTTCATTTTCCTTTTCTTCCTCTACGGTAAACACGCACAAAATTTAAAAACATATGATTATTGAGTTCAAAATATGACCAGCCTGCCCTCCACTGTCTCTGACCCAGAAAATCCTTCATGCTATTCCTTGCCTTGAAACCTTCCTTTCTCCAGGTTTCCCCACACTTGCCTGAAAAAATACCTTCCTATGTCTAAACTTGCTCACTGCTGTTCACAGATAGCTCGTCTTCCTAAATCACCAACATTTAAGGTCAGACTTACACTTCCTGGAAAAAGACTTTTGCATACTATTACAATATTCAGACAGTGAGAGTGCTAAATACCAGTCCTGAGGAAACCAAGCTCCAATCAACCCCTTGACTTTGAGGCACTTGGGGTGAGGCAGAGAGTTCAGTCTTTATTCCATTTTCTTTGCATGAGGAACACAAGCAGGGTAAGAAAAGAGAAGTTCCAAAATGAGGTGGGAAGATATTTTCTCTGTTGTTTCCATAGTGGCCTCTGCTTTGTTCCAAGGGGTAACAGGAAGTAGAAAAAGTGGTTTTGAGAAAGTATGACATATGTCCTAGCTCAGTGTTGGAAAGCAGAGAAGCTGAAAATGCACATATTCTTTGTACAATCATCCAACCATATGAATTCTCTGAAGATCATGCATCTTTACCCATTTATCTACTTCAAAGAGTTTTATGCTTTCATTCACATTCAACTTAACTAAGAAAAAAAAACCAGTTTGCATGATCTGCAACAGTTAGATTATGTAAAAACAGTCATAAATTATATACACCAATCTTCAAAACCTCTTAAAATCATTTATTGATCAAGTAAAAGCAAAACCAAAAAAATAATAACCAACTGTCCTGTCAAATTGATTATTTATTTTAAATTCAAGCAAATACCCACTTAAAATATGGCTGGTACTACTTTTTCTGTTGCATTTATCAGTACTTCACGTATTGGAAGCAAGTTTTGTTTAGCTGCAACATTAGATACATTTAATGCCTTTGCTGTCAATTACGCCATGAAAGATCAGCAGCAGTGCTTTCAAGACTGTCAGATTTGGACTATTAGGCCCCCAAAAGCTGTAACTGAAGTTGATATAACTGAAAACCAGCAAAAACTCCTGACTGCTGCTTTTCGCTTTTGCCTCAGCTTAGCCTGCAAAGTGATGCTGCTCTCAGCTTTCCAAGCCAGCTTCACTTTCTGGTTCCTCTATAATTACCAAGTCTCAGCAACGCGGCAGAGCTGCAAAATTCTAACTGAGGCCTGAATATAACCACCTTTCCTGGCTAAGTGAAATCTAAGATACATTGAAATCCAAGATACATTGTTGAAGCAACGCTTTCACTCAAGTCATCTCTGGTAGATCTCTTTAAAGATGGACTTTCTGAAGATCTTTCTACATTTTGATGTCCCTGAAGTTAAGAAATATTCTGGGAGCTGAAAACAGAGGTGTTAATATTCAAACCCACACTCTCCAACTTCAGTTTAACATATTAACACCTTTTATCTCAATGCATGCCTTCTTACCTTTGGACTGTAATTCTTACCTTTGATTTGTAAACACTGGTCCTTTGGGGACAATCTAATTAGTATCTCTGATTTCACTGTGTACATCAGAGGTACTAAGCTCCTTGTCACCAGTCTGGCTTTGCATTTGAAGTGCCACAGGAGCCAGCACTTTCTTACTCAAAGTAGAAAAGCACAGTGACAGATAAACACTACACAAATTCTCATCTAAAGACTACTTTGAAGATTCAGTAAAACTTTTTCAGTTAGCTGCCTCAGGTCCTTCTGAAATTGATAAGCTGGTTTCTTAGCTCTTGTCATGATACATTGGATTATGTGAAGTTTGCACTGAACTAAAGCATACATGACACTGACTTCCAGGTCCTTGCAGGACCAACGAACCATACTCCAGGGCAGTGGAGGGGTTACCAGAAGTGTCCAGAAATTTGAAGTTCTGTCCAGTCCAAGTGCTGAGAGCACATCTCTCTTTTTGCCTGGGCCCCAGCTGCTTTTTCAGCTTGTTGATGGCTTCCTGTTGACAAGATAGGATTTGAACATGTTGTACATAACAAAATGGTTCATTAGACAGCCGTCCCTAAGACCACTTTTTAGTAGTGCATTCAATGGGATGCATGTTATGTCTCAGTGTGTTTTGGCTTGCAGTTTAGCCACACATTTCAATCTACTTACTGTAGACACAGTTGCTAGTGTCTCTTCCTTCCCTTATCAGCTAATGAGGAGTGAGGTTGAGTTTTCTGTGTTTAGAAAGTCATAGCTGTTTATGGCCATTTCTGCAGCATTCTTCAGAATAATTTGAACATTTTAATCTTTGGAAGACATACTGTATTACTAGCACAGAGGTCTGTGCTGTCCTTCACCTAAACTGGGGACCAGCACTGACAGCGTCTTTCTTTTTTCACCGGATGTCACCTAACCATACTACTGTTCAGGGAAATGCACACTTTGATCAATCCAGCTCAATGCAGCACACGTCTTCTGGAAGACCAATGCAAATGTGTGTGGGAAGGAAGTGGGAGGAGGAGAGCAGAGGAGAAAAGTAGATCATGAAGTAAGAATTGGTGATGACTCAGAGCACTGCAGATGAAAGCAAGATGCTGGTAATAATCTCAGCAGAGAAAGCATGAACGCTGGTGCAATGTGCTTCACTGTATCCAGCTCCATTTAGGTACCAGGTTGCTGTGCTCTACACTTGGCTCTATAGGCATATAGGAAATACCAAGGGGTATTTCAAAGGGGCAGTGATACACAGGATCCTCAGTGTGTATATAGGAACATGTACATGAGTATGCACACATTTGAATTTGCAAAATAGTTATCATTTTTAGATGGAAAGAGTATCAGGCTAAGAGGATATTTTACATGTTCCGCATTTGTGTAACATGGAATATGTTCCATGTTACATAAAAAACCTTTGATCATATACTACTTTTAAACAACTCATACTACTCAGCTTAGCCAGGTTAATGTTCACATTTGCTGCTAAAATTAATGCTGATAGCATTTAAAGGGTCACTTCTTGGAAGCTTTAAGCTCTAAGAACCAGAGAAAATTCATATCTAGCAAAAGACCTGGTAACTCAGATTTATAGCTTGACCTTGAATTATGGGAAAGTATTTTATAACATTCCAGATTTATGATTCCCCTTCCTAGAGACCCTGACCATAAAAATGTGGCTGGACTTCAAGAAGCAAGTTCACTTCTGGTTTTCTTAACAAGAAGATGGTGTCCTTGAACTGTACGAATCTTGTAACAATTCAACACAAGCCAGAGAACCTTTCAAGTAATCTAAGTGCTCCCTTAATTGTCTTACAGCTAAAGGCTTTAAGTCTGTGGTATGTATTTCCTTAAGTTCACAAGTGCAGAGAGACTGAGCAAAAAGGCTAGCTTTTATTAAAACACTTTCTTGAGATTATATTTTTTTCTCCACATCCAATCTTTAAAAGTAGATTTTCTTTTTCCAGATTTGTAGCCTAAAAAACCTTTGCACTATAGCATATCAGAATTTTCAGAATTATATCAAACAAAACAGCCATACTTAGCTATAGAAAGAAATGCAAATGTAATTGCTTCAAAACCTTAGGGCCTCACATAATGTGTAAAACAGATTGTTCGTCCTGTGATCAATAAAATCTACTAGACTAGAATTTCACTATAGAAAACTTAAATACAACCGTTATTCACTTGACAGCTTAAACTGATAATGACAGATATGTTTATGATTTTTTGCTCTATTTAGGAGTCAAGAGAAAAACCTACCTATATACCTATACGTTTTTGCATTGTTTTCTGTTACAGAGTTTTTCACCTCTCATTTATCTTATTTATAAAAGTATAGTGAATTGGAGCACACGATGAAGCAGAAAAAAATAAAAAGGTTAAAAGGAGATGTTATTGCTGTCTTCAAGTACCTGCCTCGTGCTTATAGAGAAGATGGTATTAAATGCTTCTTAGGGGTGCAAAATGAAAGGATGAGGAACAACAGGCACCAATCACATCAAGCAAAAATATGACTCTACATTAAGAGCCAAATTTCACAAGCTCAGTCATCCAATAGAATGAGCTGCCCAAAGCAGCCATGGAGCAACCACCCTTTTGAGTCAAAACTCAATTAGAAAGGGCTGTGAGCAACTGTGAAGTAAGCCCTGCTCTAATCAAAGGACAGAAGCAAATGATGTCCTGAAAGTTATTTTGTAACACCATTGCATAAATATGAACCAGAAGAGTTTCACCAAGTGCTTGCGAAAGGTGTGGAAAGTTGCTTTCTGAATCTGGGTATTTTTTGTAGGATTGGAGTTTTTTTTTGTTTGTTTTCACCAGCTTCAAAAATTGGAAGTTTACATACAGTTACTTTTCTTTTTTTAGTTTCCAGAAGTAACTATAAAAACCTTAGATTTTGTTTTATTTTTTTTTCAAAGGGTTGCTAGAAATAGATTTCAAATTATCAGAGGTTCCCTTTTTTATTTAGGGCCAATGAGTGATCACAAGAACATGTATTGAGGCATTAAATGCATTTGTTTGAAATACCTGATATTGAAATTCAAACAGCTCTTCAAGCAGAATTCCTAACAAGAAGGATTTGTGACAGGGAGTCTACAAGATTTACTTTCAAGAAAAAAAATGTGTGTTTAAGAGACCCATGAACCTTCAAAAGAACACCTTCAAAAGGTCCCACCTCACAGCTATAAGGGATTTTCAGAAGTTAACGTATTTATATAAACTGGAAAGACTTGCAACCTGTACAAGGCAATTACTGGAAACAATGATGTAGTATTGAACAGAATGGTCCTCATTTTCCTTGGGTTTTTTTTAAAGAAATCCATTATTTCTTTCATCTACACTAAAACTATAGGCCAAATCCTCTAGTCCTTACTACAAAAAAGTCATTTTACAGACCTCCTGCTGGTCTTCTGTACAAAGAAAATGAGTACTCCAATGAAGTGAAGGGCAGAAAGAAAAGGAGCTTGAAAATACAGCCCATATGGAAAGAAAAACCGCATTTAAAATGCACCCAATAAACACTAGAGATGTATTAGCATGTAATTGAGCAGCTTTTGCTGACACTTATATAACTATTTGTACGTGTCTATACAGACACATACACACACATGTATACACACACTTCATTCCACAAATAGCTATCCAGATTAAAAAGCTCACCTCTTGTTATTTTTGCTCAGAACTCATTGAAACCTACATACTCTTTGGTATCACTGAGATAGTTAGTGCTCTATTGTCTCTTATTGCAGCACGTTTCAAATCAACTTTGTGAACATATTAAAACTGTATTTCAGGAAGAGAAGGGCAGAAAAGATGAAAGATACAGATAAGCAGTATCATGGCATTTCTTTTTAGTTTTTCTTTTAAAAAACCTTTCCCCCCACCCCTCCTGGTTTATGTATAAATACTTCTGCTTTCTGCCTCCCACCTTTATGTTTTTTCCTGATCTCTGGAATTAGCCCCAAGATGCTTCAGAAAGACAGGTGGACACTTTAAAATTATTTTTGCAGCACAGAGTAGGACTGATAAAGCTTTTCATCAACATGTGTGTGCACATGCACACACGAGTACATGTACACACGAGCACACATACACACCAACACACGTACACACCAGCACACATACACACCAACACACGTACACACCAACACACGTACACACCAACACACGTACACACCAACCACTGCACATTCACAGAGGATTCTTCCCTGATTTGTGTCACGGTTTAAGCCCAGCCAACAACTAAATACTTTGCAGCAGCTCATTCACTCCCCTCCACTCCCCCTCACAGTGGGATGGGAAAGTGAATCAAAAAGAAAAGGTGAAACCAGTGGGCTGAGATAAGAACAGAATCAATTACACTAGCTGAATGCTTCATGCTGTTTAAAATCATGTTGTATATATGAAGAGCAAAAATATAATAATCCATTTTTCTATACATCATGCACAGCATTCAAATGCTATGAAAAAAAAAAATCAATGCTCTGTAGTGGCAAATATCTACCTAGCTGACTAAGAAGATTACAAACATAAGTATCGCCTAATTATTCTCTGTGTAATTAACAAGTTAGCTCTGAAATGCTAGGACTCTGAAGTGACATTACTTCTTGTAGACATTTGCATGGTGAATTCTAAGGATGGTTATGAATCAGTAACCACCTTTCTTTTAATATCTAGAGTTTACAGATTTATACACAAAGCTATAACTGAAAGCAGTTGGCAGAATTTTGCATGAAGTTCATTTGGGGCACATTAAATGTAATTTTTCTGAAAAGCCAGACCTCCATACTTAATGCAATGTGCTTTTTTTTTCCTTCATTAAACTTCACTTTGTTATTTTGATTTTTTGACAGATAAATATAGATATTTCCTGCCTATTTAATATGGCATTTTGGAGATAAAAATATTTCCATCATTTCTTGTTTCCAAAAATAGAAGTATATACTTCCAATACCATTATTTTATCAATAGTAATACCATGGATGATAATATAAAGACAGCAGAGGAACTTCAAACTATGCAGTGTGGGGGGAGGGCTTTCAAAACTAATCTCTTAATCCTGGCATATGACTTAACATAACAGTCCAATACAAATTGTAGGGAGAGAGAGAAAGATGGGTAACAATCTTTAAAGTCAACACCAATCACTGATAGAGACCTAGGCACACTCTGTACCAAAACTGTTAGAAATTCTTTCAATTTTTATTACATTTCACTAGAAAACAAACAAGAATAAAAGCCAAGTGAATAAAATACAAACAAGACCACCACCTCGGGAATGAACAGTCTATGAAGAAGAAATCTTTTACATTATGATTTCAGAAGATAAGCAAAAGTTTTCATTTATGCCACTCTGGAGTGACCCTACCTGCCTTTTTTCCCCGTCATACCATCCTTACAGGAATCTGAAATATTTCTGCTTTGAAACATTCTTTTTAATGTGAGGGTTTCCTCCAAATGCAGAACCTACTGCCACTCACCTTATACTAGAACTCTGAGCATTAAGAGTCTGTGTAATCACTGTAGTAAATGTAATGAAATCTTCCAACCATTCCTTTGCTCCACTCTAAGGTTTCTGGGCAGAGACTGTGATTTAGTAACATTACTGAAAACCATAGGCCTGAAAACATTTAACTGAGGTCTTGGTGATTTCACAGGAAGAAATACAGCCTCTCAGGCCTTTCCATTTTACCACGTGAACATGAGTGCTAGCTCTAGGAAGCATTTAGAGGCTAGATGTATGCAGCAGTTTTCCTGTTTTATGTCCCTTGAACAAATGCCAGAAACGAAACTTCACTCATTAAAGTAACATGGGCGCACTGCTTGTTACCCACTTCTGCCTATAGCTGTTAGACAACTTGAAAGGCATCATGCAGTACAGGAAAAGACCAGGTCATACCTGCATCTCAAGACCAGGACACAGACAGGCTGCCCATGGACTGTGTGGTAGAGGTTCTGCCCTGCCATATCACCCATTCTTTTGCCTCTGAGGACACTTCTTTGCCACACACTACTAATCCGCTCCTTCAAAAGTCAAAAGTCAAAAACACAGCACTGCACCAGCTGCTCAGAAGGAGAAAAATGACTGCTACTGTTGAACCCAGGACAAGACCTCAAGCAAATTGCTGATAGACAAGGGACTAAAGCATCTTAATTCTCAAATGCTGCTAGAATGCAGTATGCTCATATCATGTGCTATTGAAGGCTCCCCTTGCAAAATTATTTTTCAGGTCAGTTTTCCAAAATAAATACAAGGGAGAGTGTTAAGATGTGATTAAGATTCATGAGCCCAATTCGTTCGTGAGCACAACATACATCTAGCCACAGGCATAGGTATAATTTCACACAAACCTTTGGCTTCTTGGTAACAAGCCTATCAGATACTGTCTGGGGAGGGTGAAGGTTCCCATAAGCAAGACATCCCTTTGTATTTTTAATCTTCAAACTTCAAAACAGCAAAAACTTGTATAAAGGAAGTCAACGTTACCGTAAAGTGTCAGTTCTCTTACCGCCAGGTCCCCTCCCACCCTTTAATTCACATACCTATTGACACAACTATCTATGCTGTAGAGTCTTGTTATTTCTTCAGTGTCATCGTTGCTTGTAATAACAAGTGTTTCACATACTGCAGCACTGCAAAAACAGAAATGTGAGAGGGTCAGAAGAAAACACTGGTATCAAAGATAGAAGAGATGATTTATAATGGGAAATTGCAGGGAAATTATAGTGCTCTAACTGTAACAGTCCCCAGCATAATAAAATATATTCCTGTATTTTCCTGGGGTATACAGGAAATAGTATGTCCATTATGAAAAATATATCAACCTGTTGCTATTAGAGTCAGTTTGCACAACATGCAAAAAAGCTTGATGCTGTAACACAACACAGTTGTTTTATGCAGACAGGTGAGTGCTTCCCATCACACCTCACTTAAGCTCACAGGTAGAAAGCCTTGCCTTTTCATCACCATTTCTATCCCTCTCCTTCCCAGGTGGGATTGATAAAGACACAGCTGCAGGAGTGAGTGAGTGAATGGGCTGGCAGTGCTATGCATGCAGAAGCCTGTCTGAAAGTCATACTGAACACGAGGCTCTGGACAGCCAGCACTGAGGGAGCTGCTAGCACCAACAAAACACAGGCACTGCTCTCCATATTATCACAGGTTATTTCATAAAGCCAATGTAATTTTTGTTCTGAAGGCAAGGAGGAGTCAAGTGGTCAGAAAGAGGTAGAAAAAGAATCTCTGAGATTCTCAGTACTTTGGCGTAAGGAGCTCACCCTTACCTAGAAAAGGGAGAGAAGTGAAATGGACAGCTGAACTGCTGTAATATTCTGAATTCTAGGACACATATCTACAATCACCTCTGCTATTAAGAGGAGGATCTCAGGTGGTTTGGAAGGAAAAGATCCAGTAGGGCACACTGACAGAATAAAAGCTATTACCTGCTAGGCCTTTACTAAAGAATTTCAATGGATTTAATTTAATTTCAAGAGGGTTTGGGGAGCTAATATTGTGTAGCCTTTTATCAAGGGTTACCTTATCATAAGCATGAGGCTTCTTTTTTTAATGTATCCTCTGAGGTTTTTCAAAGAAATGGGGTTTTTTCCCTTTTGAGAGGCTTCTATTGTAGCCAGTGCCATGCTCTGCAAGAGAAGGTTTAATCCATGCTGCTTCTGCTGCTACCCATAGTGTCAAAAAAAAGAGCAATGCAAATATTCACAATATCCTCAGACAGAAATACAGAGACACTTTGATGCTTTCATAGTAGTCTAATTCCATTTATTTCTCTAGGAAAAGAAATCTTTCTGGGTATTTATTTCAAAGATAAATTGGGCAGCTGCTCAGAATAACCAAATTGATAATAATTTGTCTATATTGTCATTTCCAGCAGCTCCTGTCTGACCATGTGTTTCCTAGAGAAAACTTTTCATATTAACAATAACTGCATGTTAATGAAGATCCATTTTATATCAAAAATGAAGCTATTTAAAAAAAAAGCCACTTGCCTTGCTCCTGTGATGACTTCAGCACAGCACGGATCCGTAGTCAGAAATTCCCCTTTGAAATGCTGCATGAAACCAAAAATCCCATGGCTCTCCACAGTGCCAGAAAATAGCTCCTGCGGTAGACAAGGAACTCCCAAAATGTTCCTGCTGTACAATACTTAGTTCCCCTTTGTTCTTTGCATCTCCCAGACAAAGTTTGACCCCTAAAACGTCTGTCCAATAATCACAGAAACACAGGCCCAACGTCTCCACACAGCAGCTGAGGGAGACATGGACGGGCTCTTCCATGGTGGGCTCTGCTCCGAGACCCACCATTAAAAGCACAGTTCCTGTCAGAAATGCGCCTTTTCAGTTTTCTGCACTTCCAGGACAATGACACACGTTATCTTTGACCTATATCTGATCACCACTCCTGTTGTTTTCCATCCCACACTAAGGACAATCTCAACATTGAGCCAAAAGCAAGGTTTAGAGCCGAGTCTCACCCTTCCTCTGGGAAGGCATTGTGAAGGTCCCCATTTCTCTGCATCTGGCTCCCACCGGCTTTGTCTTCCCATTCCCAATCCCCCTACCTCAAACTAGGCTCATAACCTCACATCTCCGTCCCTCATCTCACATCTTCCTCCCCACCGGCTGGATTAGCCCAACAGCTCGGGGCCTGACTAGCAGGCAGCCAAGGGACAGGCACAAGTAACACAAGGAGAAGAGGGCTCTCTACAGCACCCTAAGCTTTACTTGCCTTTACCAGTTATGGCTTCCTTCCATGTACAAGGCCACCTGTGCACAGTGCTGCTTTTCTGTATGCATTAGCTAGCTCTAACACTCTGATTGTGGTCCCCATGTTTTAATTCATAGATCTGCCATAATCTTTGCATTTTAAGGACTACTGAATGCACAAAGCAATGCTTTAAAAATTATAGTACTGCATTAGGAAGACTGGTTAATGACGCATCATGCCATTGCCCAAACTGTTCACCAGCGCTGGCTCACAGAAGATAATCTGAGGTAATTTTTGCAGTGGCTGGCCTCAAAATATAAGTAAAACCTATCAGGAAGGCCTTAAGTACATCTCCTCGCTGGATAAAAGAGCAATATTCCTCATGGTAGAACGTGAAGCGTGCTGCATGCAGATGTGCTGGTGATTTTTCACGCTCTGCATGCAGCAACATGAATCACCCAGCTTGTAAAGAAGTCTGACACTAGAAGTCAGGACACATTTAATGTGCAATAATTGTGCTTAGTTTAGCCAAGGTCTGAAATTACTTGCAAGTGAAGTCTTTGACAGAAAAGCAAAACTAATGGTGAATTTCAACCCTTTTTCCAAGCCCATAAGAGGGACAAAAGTTTTCCATAAAGCAGAGGGATCCTGATCAGCAGAATTACTCTTTGCAAAGCAAAACTCAAACCCCTATGAGTTACTGACAGACTTGCTTAAAAAGAAGTGTGTTTACTGCATGAGGGCTTGACAAGTCTTTTCCCCTTGAAGATGAGGAACTGCCTGACATGCAAGACTTGCTTCTCACAGCCACATGAGGAGTGAGAGAAACAGAAATACTGGAGACATGATGTAAGATGGTGAATAGGCTAAAATTAGTCAATGTTCCGATTTTTTTATGAAGGGAGGTTCTTTTTACATATATATATATAATTAAACCAAAAATCCTAGAAGCCATTGAAAAGTGAAGAAATAGAGATTTGAAATCTCAGTGCACAAACTCCTGCTTGCTTACGTACACATGCAATAGCACAAGTACATATATACATTTCTTGGTTTAGGAGCACTAATTCAAAAGAGGCCTTATAAAATAAGGAGAAAAACACCTCCTTTACCTTCATAATTGGGTCAGGCACTACCTTGGCTAAGGCAATGTCTACCCTGCTCTTAAAAACAGTCAGTATTTGTATTTTTTCCACCCTAGGTTTGTGTCTTACCTTTCTAAATACTCACTTGCTTTAAGAAAAATGAAAGGAAAAAAAGACCCACACAGAACAAAACAACCCACAATCAATTTTCCCTCTTCCTATTGTAGTACTAATATTTTCAGTAGAAAAAAAAAAAAGAAATTCTTATTCCTTTTATTCTTTTCCAGTTGCTCAGAGCTGGAATGAAACACAATGAAATGACTGAGTAGAAAATTAAGATTTTATCAAAGGTCAGCAAACTGTTTAAATGACCTTGAGCTATATACAAAGCAGCGGCACATAATTACAGTACAGGTTTAGCTCCTCTAGGCTGCAAAGTTGACCTGTTCTTTGTTCATCTCAGTAAATCTGAGACAGCACAGCACTGAATTTTTCCGATACACTACACTTGGTTTTCTTCAAGCAAATGTTGAGCTGCAACTTGGATGCGAGTTGTTGGTTAGCCTACATAGTTCAAAATACACTAACATGACTCTCCACTTCCCTTCCCCGCCTGCACACATACGCTCGTGAGGCTGCAGAAGTCTTTTGCGGAAAGCAGCAATATTAGAAAATCTTCAAGAGGATGTAATACGGGAAGAGGCCAGCTCTTTGCACAGAACGGTGGGAAAGAAGACAGCAAATAGCTGCACTGGCAAAAGACTGAAAAAAAAGATAGAAAAAGAGGAAATATTGGTTTAAATTAAACAATATTGCATGCTGGGTCTGGCTGGGATGGAGTTCATTGCTTCATCGCAGCCCATACGTTGTGGGCTTGTCACTATAACCGTGTTGATAACACACCAATGTCTTAGGTGCTGCTGAACAGTGCTTGCAGGGTGTCAAGACTCTCTCTGTTCCTCACTCTGCCCCCTCAGGAAGCAGGCTGGGGTGGGCAAGAGGCTGGAAGAGGGGACAGCCAGGACAGCAACCTAGGGATACTGCAGGACAGTTGACCAAAGGAATACTGCATGCCACGTAATGCCAGGCTCAGCAATAAAACTGGGGATTTGGTCTTCCCATGGTAGTCACTATTTGGAGGCTGACTGTGCATTGCTCTGCTCATGGGAGGTGATGTGTGGCTGCCTTTGCACCACTTCACACACACACACCCTCACCTCTTCCCCTCATTTTTTATATTGGTTTTATCTTGCCCCACAGGTTTTCTCACTTTTGCTCTTTTGATTCTCTACCCCATGCCACTGGGGCAGCGAATGAGCAATATGCTAGGTGGGATGAACACACCAAACACTGAGAACAGGAAACAATCACAACTATAATGCTGGTTAAGTTATAAATTAATGTGAAAGTTTTAAAGACTACAGCTTTTCCCACACACTTTTTCTTATTAGTAACATTACCTGAACTATCACATAGGTAGTGAGGAAAAAAAGTATACATGGATACATATTTTTGCCTTCATTTTCATCCTGGGAGTTGAAGAGATTTTTTAGAAAAAAATAATTAAACACACAGCTCATACTGGCTTTCTCTGAATGCTAACCCAAACACAGTTGAAAATATAATGAGTCATATCTAGACACAGGCCCAATTTAGGGAAAAATATGAGTTGCTTTATAGGTAAGTGTTCAATATAGGGCAGGCAGACTGTTATGCCAGCTGAAGCTGGGGCTGCATAGACAGACTTGGCCAACAGTCAATAAGCTCACCCAAACAGTATGGCAGCAACCCACCCCTGGCAATATTTTAATGTTTATTTATCTTTACTTACCTATTTGTTCCCATATTTTTCAGGCCTCTGGGTGAAATTCAGGCTGCTGGGGTCAAGTGCGCCAATGTCAACAGGGTGAGAATGTCGCTGTCAGAAAATGCTATAGCGACAATGCTAGCTTGCAGACATAATTACAACTTCAGTACAAAGTTTGTTACTATTTTTCTTTTAATATAAGCATAGTTGTTGAATTCAGAGGAAAAAGATCATGCCTTTGAGAAACGTGTGATGGTTTTTACTGCATGCATTTTAATTTATGCACAAAGACCTTTTGACATTAACCCTAACAGAAGCCCACTTCTCTTTCTCAACGTGATAGATCTTACTCTGTTTGAAGGTGCTTTTATTTCATAATAAAAACAGTCCCCATCATGATGTAGGAAGCTATGCAGGTGTGCACCCTGCTTTTCCTTACTTAGGGCTTTCTAGAGCAACAAAACAAAAGGCACACACTGACACACAAATGCATCTGTGCCAGCTGCCCTGCTTGACATGCTGCTGATTTTAAAGCTTTATCATTGAATCAGTGTCACTGCTTTGAAGCTGTTGCCTGAACAAAGCATGATACTTAGTAGTCATAGCAGCTCATTCGGAAAGAATATTTTTTTATAATAAAAACATGATTTAAAAAAAACAAATATGTGTGCTTTGGGAAATACAGCCACAGAGATAACGCATGGGAGACCTTCAAACACATTTCAGCAGAAACTATGTCTGCTGCCCTCCTACATATAGGGGAGCCTGTGCACACTTAAACCGCAATAAAAGATGCCACAGCAGTGCCTTTACTGCTCAGTGGCAGGCAGGGGTGAGAAGCCGTTATATTCATGCTAGGTAAGGCTCAATTTGAGTAACAGCAAGCAGATTTTTTGCCAAATAAAATCTGAACTACCTGGGATGAACCTACCCACTGGCCCTGACCTACCCACTGCAGAGAGAATGCAGCAGCTGCACAGCCTATGTTTAAACTAGAAATGCCTGATTTAGAATGGTTCCAATGGTTAAGCTGTAGATAAGCAGGATGAGCTCAGCACGCTCTCTCATCTCTTGTAAGACTCTTCATTTCCACGCTCTATACACCTTTGCTTTGGGGGAGCTAGAATTCCAGAGCTGAGCCCATTTTTCTCTTTCTGTCACTGGGGACAACCATAAAAGGCTCAGGAAATTCTGGGGACCAAGATAACTGGATGAAGTGCTAAGAAAAGCGAGGAGTCTTTAAAAAACCCACACCGACCACAACACAACCACCAAACACAAAAACCCACCAAACTTCTTTCTCTCTGCCCTTTCTCCCTCCAGTAACACCTTTCCTCCCCCACAAGCACCAGTCACCACATCAGCTTCTCTTCTCTAATTAAATGAGTCTGGAGCTGACTTGGAAAGAATGCCAGGGACTACAACACAGAGAAGTTTCTTATTAGCTTGTGTGATGAAGTAGGAGCCTGTTTGGTCAGTTGGTGGCTTAACCTACTTGATTTTAATGAGTTATCCATGAAGTGGGATACACAGAGGTGCCATGTAAACGTAGTCTGAGATCATCACCGTCATCATCAGACAGGCTTTGAAATTAGTTCTAAGGTGCAGTACTTTCTGTGGAGTCTAAAAAAACATACATAAGCAGCAGCCAAAATAAACTATCATCCTGTCCCCTGCAGAGGCATACCAGTACCTGCTGATGCCGTGAGGAGTGCCAGCGTGGCACTGGCACGCCACCACACTGTATCTGAACTAGCTACAAGGAAAGTAATAAACTGAAATTTTTTTATTATTCAGAAAAAGCATTGAAATGTGTGAACCGTGACATCTGCAGTTCCATTGATCAGCTTAAGAAAGAGATGATATTTTTAACAATGGAAGAGCTTTGTAATCTGTTCAAGGGTGGATTTTTTTCCCTTAAAATTCATCATACAAAACTATTTTCTGTGAAATATTAAAATTAATAGATTGTAAATATCAAAATTCAGATCATTCCTGGGGCCCAAATAATGTAACTACAGCACTGAGAATTGCTCTGAAAAAAATCAAAGGGTCTGACCCCTGATGCTTTCAGCCAAGTCCAGAAACTCTGAAACAGTCTACTTTGTGTCCCGGGTTCAGAAGTTTTGCAACATGTCTGGTAGCAATGAGATTTGCTTGACGAGACCCTTTGCCTGGAATATTCTTCTGATGCTTGAGACAAGCCTGACATTTCCACTTCCTATTTAATTTTTAAGTAACTACTGCTTTAAAGTTCTGAGCCCAAGTTTCCTATCCCAAGTAAACCAAATCTCTTCATTTTTTACTTTCATTTTCCACTTGTGCTTTTCTTTGCTGGTCAGATCATTTGGAGCTAAGCCCCAGTGGCATTACAGGCTTCCTAACCCTACATTTTGTGTTTCTACATTTTCTGTGCAATCAATCATCACTTCCTCTTCTGTCTGAATAAAATCAACTTCAAGGCTATGCATTAAAATCTTCTAAAAGCAGTGCCATGTCTGCTCTCTTGCAGCAGAAGCAGACTTCAGATTTCAGTGCTAGAGATGAGGAGGCTTCTCATACAGTTTCTGGATGAAAGAAGAAACTCGGGTTTTCATATGCTGTAAGAAATCAGCATTTTCCCAAGAGGAAGCCTGGGAGGAATTTGACTCCACGATATCCCAAATCAGAAAATAAAACAACTTCCTTTTCAAAGTCTCAGTGCTACTGTCATTCAGAGCACAGCTGAAGACAGTGTTAGGGAAAGAGGCTTCTCCTTCCATTTTCCCTCAAGCCTGCAGCTGTTTGGGATGGGCGGGGGGGGTGGAGTGAGGGGAGAACCTTCTTAACAACAGTACTCATTTCCTCATAAGGACTAGGTAACAGCCTTGCAGTCTGCAAGCACAGCTGCTCTAGAAGCCCCAAAAAAGAAAGGGCCCTACAGCAAGGGTCATTAGCAGAGAGCACCAAATAATTTTTATATATACATATATATGTATTTTATAATCTGTATGCAGAAATCATATCTATATACATATATGTAGAAATATATATCCGTATATATAATTGCAGTCAGGAAAACAACAACAACAACAACAAAAACTAAACAGAAAACCACCACATTTACAGCAGAAGGTGATCTCTGGTCCTGACACAGCTGCACCAGAAGAACTCGTAATAAATATGCTTTACTCATGCTATGAAGTATTAAAACAAAAACCTATTTAATTATGGATCTTGACATATCCCCCTCCTGTGCAATGGCTGAAGCTCCTGTGATAGTGGGATCTGTTGGGTTTTTTCAATAAGGATTCAAAGTATGAACATGCTGCTTATCCCTGCAGTCTCTCACAAGACATACTTTCTACTGTAGAAAACAGAATGTGCATCTACAGCCATGCTCATGAGTTCACTTGGCTGTTGTGTGTTAGTACTTTGAAAGTAAGACCACCAGTCATACCTTCCCAGAGTGTGGATCTTAGAGCTAACACCACAACTTCCCACCACAACACTCATCTCCCTCAAACAGATTACAAGGCAGAGCACACCTCAACCACCACATGCTTTTTCTAAGCTTTAGTGTCTTATAAATTAAATTCCAATGAAGATTACTTTTTTAAGTGAAAAAATACAGCAAATAATGTGAAGAACTAACACCAAGCAGAAGCCTACAACCAGTTCACTGTGTTCAATCTTGTTGACCGAGTCTGATTCTTCACATTCAGGAGAAGTTTCATTGTAAGGAAATTCCAAGAAACATTTTTTTTACCTCAGCTCCTGTGACAAGATTAACTATATTCTGCTTCAGGAGTAAAAGATTTAAGAAAAAAGAAAAATCCCCATTAAACTACAAGCCACTTGAGCGCTCTTTTCTTCCTTTCCAATGTGCTAATCGGACACTTCAGCTTTTCTGTGACCCTGAGGAGGGGAGAACATTCCTTTCAGCCTCACTGCTGTGTTTTTCTGATTGCACTAGCAGGTCTTTTCACCCAGCAGCAATCCAGGCAGAGCCGGCTGGTTTGGTGCAATCTGGAAGGTTGTTGTAATAACAGACAGAACAAAAAGCACAAGGAAGAGCCTGGCAGCTGTATAAAACTGCCTCCGAGCTCCAGACCCACAGAAGTTCACCAGCCTCAGCAATCAGCATGACCAGCCAGTCTCAGGGAATCCAGCAGCTTTTGCAGGCAGAAAAACGTGCCAAGGACAAACTGGAGGAAGCCAAAAAAAGTAAGTAGCTGGCCTGGTTTTATTGTAGTTTTCAACTGCAAGCTCTTCAGGATTATAGTGGTTTAAAGAAAACCAGCATTATTTCATCTGCATACATCACAGCTGTGCTGCACCTATTCTTTCTTCACACTTGCATTAGTACTGTGCCTTGACTGCAGCCAGGTATTGAACCAAACCTGAACATGCAGAGTTTGCTTAAAATTCTGTGTGCACATGTGCCTTATTACATTAAACAAGGTTTTCTTTGTTACATTCATCCTGTCACCTAGATTTATTCTTGCTTTATCTCAATGCCAATAACATCATAACAGCCTTCCTTAGCTATTTAAACTAGGAATCTATATGCCTCTGACCACAAGTCCTTGAGGATCAGACTCCAAACTCTCTCTTTATAGATCTCATATAATTTTTTCAGTATTCCTCTTTACTTATGAAATCTATTAACTTTCTTTCTAATCTTAGCTGGGCTTAGAAATAAAAATACATGAAAACAACAGGAGACTTCAGCACAATGATAATAATCAAAGTCATGGTACAACCACAAGCACCTTCAATGCTGTATAGTCATTGATATGTCTTTCTACATGGTATAAGTAATCACCAAGTGATTAAGCGTTCAGGTTAAAATAAATGTCCTCTTTACTGAATACCTAAATGCCCAGGGCAAAGCATGTTTAGATATCCAATAATAATACTTTAAATACTTTTATTCTAGACATTTATAAGCAAAAAATTATTAACAACATATAGAAAAATTAAGGTGCCTGCCAGAAGAATTTAAACCAAAGAAATAATTCCCCTGGCAGAGTTTTTCCATTATTGCTGTCCTTTTATTTCGTATATTCATCTCCCAGTGATTTAAAGCAAAATATGGTGACCTTATTCTCCTGAATGTAGGTACCAACCACATGAGTCACTGACCTGCATTAGAACCAGAACTGTTTTGTATAGTTATCCTAATTTAGAAACCAACAGCAGGAAACAGTGTTGTCCTGCAGGACTCAAGTGAAATGCACAAAGATGATACTGTGTGAAGCAAGAGTGTGACAAAGGAACATATTTTGTTTCCCAGGGCAAAATAGAAGCTAAACAAAAATCATTTGTGTAGCTTCTATATCCCTGTTACAAACAAATCAGCTGTGTGTTCAGTAATTATTAGTTTGACATGTTAATTTGTACAGCAGCACACAAAAAATAAGTAGAGAGGCAACACCACTTCCTTGAGCATCCAGCCACTACCCATGACTTGCAGAATCAACAGGAAGGTGGAGAATTTGCCCACCTTTATAAAACAGAAGGTTCACAAAAAGAAGGTGTTTGGAGGTTGCTGCTCCCAGCCTGAAAGCAAGGAATAATTGAGAAGTGATTCGACCTTTACGTAGCCAAATAAGGTGCTGTAGGTGGGATGATTCTTCCCTTCTGTAGGGCAGACGAAATGCCCTGTTCCCTGAAGCAATAAGCAAGAAAGCACATGACCTGGAAAGGCACGTCCCCCATTGGAGGGAGTGGAAGTTTGGTCTGAACACAGGCTGCAGAATCAGGACTTTAGCCATAATAGCTTGATGTTGATTGCCCTTTACTCATGGTTTTGGGATTTTTGATGTTTTCATTTCTAAATTAAAAAGTTTTGTTTCAGTTTAGCTTTTTCTAAAAGAACCAGTTAAAAAGAGGTTTTGTAAATTAAGGAGCTCCAAGAATGAAAAATATCATTATAACATAAAAGTAGTGACCCAAGTTGTCTTGCAGAATCCAGGCATAGTTAGTGGTGCCTTTGCTCTGCCAAAAATGCACTATCCTGTCATCACCTCAGCCCTGTACAGTGTGTTTGTGATAAGCACAAAGCTTCTTACAGATAAAGTATCTTCCAGACCCCTTTGAGGGTGAAACTTGAATTAAATCACTGCCTATGCTTACCTCAGCACTAATACACTAGTAGAAGTTATTCAACAGCTACAGAAAAAGAGCTATTAAGAATGTTGCTACCAGTAAAAATATTCAGAGTAAAAATGTTTCATCAGTATGACTTTCTTCTCCATTATCTTTAAGGGCAAACAGTTTTTTGCCTTTATAAAAATTTAGGAAAGTGAAAGTTTCTCATACATAAATATCTGGACATAGAGGGGTAGATGGAAGAGGAAATAAAGAAGACAGAGCCAGACTCTTTCTAATGGCATCCACTGAAAGGGGAAGAGGCAATAGCAAAAATTTAAATGTAAGAAAACAACTATAACTGTGAGGGAGATCAAACCCAGCAACAGGCTGCCCAGGGAGGCAGTGGACATCCTCCATCCTCAGAGACATTCAAACTCACCGGATATGGCCCTGCTCAAGCTGCTCTTGCCAAGCCTGCTCTGAGCAAGGGCTTGAAGTAGACCCCGGAGGCCCCCTTCGAGCCTCAGCAGTTCTGTGTGATCCCATGAAAAACCTCAAGCATTTCCAAGAAATTTTATTCCTAGGTGTAGCTGATCAGTGGCAAAAAGTTTAAATAACTAATGAAGTGGCATATTCATCTACAGCCTAAAGACTCTGTGGTTTCCTTTTATTCATGTTAAATACTGACAACAGTTTCTACCAGGGTGCGAACAGCAAAGCTCTTGTGAATTTTAAATCTCATGATCACACAAGCAAGGTCAGGCCTTAGTGTTTCTGATTTGGTTTGGTTTTTTTTTAAGTCCACCCTGGATTTTGTGTTAAAACAAACATTATAGTTCATCTAACAGAATAATTATAGCTATACAATCAATATAATTACAGAATAATTACAGCAGTACAAAGCTATACAATAATATTATATAGCTATATAGTAGCTATATAATATTATTATATTCAACATTATAAGAGGTTTGCAGTGAAGCTACAAAATAAAATATTTAAAAATCTCCATGTTGTACTAATTTCAATTTTGCTCACAGCAATGTCACTACATCACCTTAAATACTTAACTATACCAGCATAACTTAAATGCTGTTGGACAAGGTTAAAAGGGATTCTTCGAATGCCAATCTGGTTATGCCAAGTCAGAATTACTTCAACAGTCTCTTCTCCAGAGTGATTCTGCAGTTAAGTTAGAATAAAGGATGGCAAAGTTTGTCTCTGAGCATAAAAACTAAAATAAAAGGAAATACATGAAATGCAACCAATATAACCAGTTTAATCGGTTAATCTGTGCACATATATACAGTTAGTGAAATAAGGTGAGGATGTGCTGCTTCAGTGCAGAAAATGCTAGCCCAAATCCACCTGGTACCAGTTTAGATCAGCAGCTTCTGCTCAGGGGCTGGCACTCTGAAGATCTAGGCTGCAAGTGAAAGCAATGAACCATTCAGTGAGCCCTGGTGCAGTACTGTCCCTGTTAAACTGCACCTATGACCTCCTTTGTCACTGAAAACAGTCATTGCACAACGGCACTGTAGGAATGAGTCCAAGTGTTCTATTTACATTGTAATGTGAGAAGAATGAATGGCAGGTTGCTCATTGGACACAACCAGAAAAAGTCATTTTCAAGGAAATGCGATTAGCAACAACTCCCCTTATGCAAACCCTTCAGTGTTTACAGTTGATACTCACATAACCAGATCAAAATGTAGTGTGAACACACATTATATTGTATATAAACAGATAATGGGCCTATTTTTTTGCTGACATATGTGCAGCTCTTTGTAATGCAAAATCCATTTTGGATAGCTTAAAAATTAGCAAATATATAAAATTATATTTGTATACATGAACCAAAGCAAAAAATACAAAAAAACCTGTTCTTTACATGCTTTTTCATACTTCTTGCTCAATACCCTTTACCCTGGCTTGCAATATCTTTACTGTATCATTGGCTGACATCATTTATACCTGAAAAATTAGTAATAAGTTGTTGATAAACGCACACATGCAAGGCTGAAACTATTGATTAAACAAACCAAAACAGTCTGAAATCCTTCGGCCTTCTACACACAGCACTGCTTTAGCTATCATTTTTTGGAACCTAGAAATAACTATGCATTGTCAGAGCCAAGGCATCAATTCCTGAAAATCCTTTTGGGTAAAACAAGGGAAACCAATGTGTCATGAACACTGGATTTAACAAAACTTGTTTTCCTATAGATTTTTCTATCTTGGCTTGAATTTCTAGCACCTAATAAAATGAAAATTCAGATGAAAGTTTTCAGAAATTCAGATTAAAAACAAATGTTAATCAAAATAAGATATTGTAAACAGAATTAGATCCATGGCATTCTCTTGGATAATATCCAGGACATATTTTATCTGCTGAAAAAACTATACATACTGATCAGCTGCTTCTATTGTTTTTTTATTAAAGCCTTCTCAAAATAAGCATCCTAAATCCCATTTTGCAGATGGTTTAACACTGTTGAAGACAACTGAAATGGTCCTATTTAAAGAAAACAAGATTAATTTTTGGCAACTTCTTCATATGAAATTATTTCTATGCAGGACTTGAGCTAGAAGCCTAGATGGTATGTTTGAAATCAGAAAGAAAATTTTAGCATGGCAGTTTTGGGGAAGTAAGATAACTCTGTGTTTGAGCAATTTCGAATGCAAGACTTCTGCTTTCTACTGTCTTTTTCTTGTAAGATCAAAAAAAACCCAACAACCTAAAAAACTTCCAGTTCTTTTGGATCTAACCAGAGCTAGGAATTTCATTAACATTACAAAAACACCTAGAAAAAAGAATACAGACTTTCTCCATGCTAGTAATGCTCTCCCATGTTAGGTAAGAAAATCTAATACAGGGCTGACCTGGTTAAGATTTGGCCAATTTAACACAATGCCTAGAAACGTATAGGCTGTCAGCTACAGTAATCATGGATGGCAGTGGACAAGGAATCCAGAGCACAGCTGCTTTTCTGCTCTCCATCTTCCAGGATGGGAAGGAGGGATGAAGGGGCAGCAGCAAACCTGGCCCCCACAGCTTGCCATGTGGAAGAAAAGTCTCTTCAAACTTGGAGCTTTCTGTACCTCACCTTTACGATCCTAGAGGAAATATCATAGGGACAGCCTGGTTTGCCCATCCTCAGGTATTTCTTGCCCTCTTTTTGCATGATCTTGGCTGAATTTCAATGCCCTGCCATCCTTCAGTGTCTAAGGCTTGATTTCAGCTCGTCTGTGCTCTGCAGAAAATCCCATCCAGAAAATCAGTGAGACTTTGAAAAGGCAATCCCATATTGCACAACTAAGGTAGCAGACAAGTGGTTAATAACAGACTGATTAATTAATTTTGGTTTGTCTCTAGTGAAACAGCAGGTTAAGCTCTAGTTTCTGCTTAACTTAATCAGGTGCAGCATATGCACTATCGCATATGTTGGCAGTTGCCGATTCTGTCCACAACGCTGTTGAACTAGCAGTAATTTACTCACAGCTTTTCCACTTAATTAAATAAGAAGCAGCAGGTTCCTGCTGTGCCAATCCTAAAGGCATCATGGAAAAATGAAATGGCTGCCACCCTACAGTGACACCCTATGTATTGTGCTTACTCCAGTGCACTGTAAAGAGCTGACACGTATGTAGATATATACTTTTTGGTTCACTAGCTGCATTGTCAGAGGCAAATGAACTGTTGTTTTACAGTTGCTGTCTTTCCATTTTGTGCATTTTAAATGGATTTACTTATCTATCCGGTGGCCAAATATGCAACATATTTACTACAGATGGCCCCCCAGATGGAATTTGAAATTAAAATCCCACTGATTTTGAAATAATTTAATTTGCTATAGAGATCCAATTCCTCAGCTGGTGAAATTGGCAGAGCTTCATCATAGTCACTCCCCCTGACTTACAGCTTGAGAAATACCCCCCATCTCTGCTCCTAGAGAAAAGCTCTATAAATGTCTGATCAGCTCCAAATTTGGAGAAGAGAATAAAGGAAACTCCAAAATTAAGACCTAAACCTGGTTCCAAATTTTGTTGTCCAGATTGATGTCAGGCTCTTACACGAATCTGTCAGTTCACACATACTCATCCCAAGACTTCATATGGTGAGTGGCAGAAGCCGAGGGAATCAGCCTTTATCACACACATACAAGCCCTAAGGAAGTACATATTAGGTTTTAAACTGCCTCTCTGCCCCTTAACACATAAGCACAGTGCCTCGGTGTTAGAAGGACTCTGCGCAATACAGTCAACTACACAAGACAGCACTGCGCTGATGAACTGAGAGTCAGTAAAGCTATCTAGTTCCTCACCAGGTTGCTCCTTCCTGTAAAAAGCCTTTATACGATCATGCACCCCAGTTCCCACAATAAGAACACCCACGACATCAAACAGTGCAGGAAACAAAACTTTAAAAGGCAATTCACATTTCAGGCATCTCTCTGTTTCTAATCATCCATCTGCAGATACTGACTTGAGAAGGAGCCATCAACTGGGCAAATAGTTTACTGGTGGATCAGGCATTTTTCCCAGGCTTCTGTTGAATCTCAGATGTCTCATAAACAACAGTCTTCCTCCCAAGATTCAGCTTCCTTATTGTGCCACGCTTAGTGAAACTAGACTGCTATATGCCACACCTGATGAGGCTTCAGAAGCTCAGCACATGTGTAACCAATCCAATGCAGCAGCCTGGAGAAAACAAATCAGAAATACTAATGCTTTGCCATTCTAGCCTAGTTGTATAATGCTCCTTAGGATTTCAGAAAATGTACTGTTTTTAGCTTCCTTGCTTCAATTGAATGATTAAAAGAACCAACCAAACAAACAAAAAAACACAACAAAAACTTACAAGAGTATTCATATTGCTCAGTAATGTTTAGTAAGTAACTAAATGGATGTTTCAGGCATGAGACCAAGATGCCTTTTTTCAGTTGCTTAGCCTCCAGTCTCTCATTCTTGTGATATCCTAATTTAAGCAACTAAGAAATAGCTTTTTCAGCCATTGAAGACATTTTTCCCTGTTAAGAAAAGGAAACCAGCTTATCCCCCCACACTCCAAAAATTCTAGCTGTTCAGCAGAAAGATATCATAAAAATCAGCATTAGCCCAGGTGTCTCAAATAATAACATACCAACTCTCAATGCAAGTGGTTTATAGCCACATCAGCTAGAAAGTGACTTTTTCAAGTGAAAGCAGATTCCTGTGGTGATCCATGAAACTTTACCAAGTTTATACAAAACAAGCAGACAAAGATACATCACCATGGGGTGGTTATGACATGCTCAACACCTGCTTCATGTAAAAATTTAAGCATCGCATCCCCATCAAACCTTTTACTCCTTTGCTTTACATAACATCCCTGCTACACCCTGGAACAACCTTATGTTTATGGTCATTAAAGGAAAAGGGTGAGGGAGAAGAGGACAAAGCCTGAGGGTTGCAACTCAGTTTGGTAGTGGTTAAGACATCTTGCAGTACTTTGGAAATCTGCCAGCTCTAGCAGAATCCAGTTGGTGTGGGATGAAGGGATGCTGGCAACCCATCAATACAGCAAATCTGACAGAATAAAGTCTTTTCCTATCAGTGACAACTAAAATCTGTTATCTGGCTGCTACTATTGCTGATGAAGAAAAGATAGATATTTATTTAAACACCAAGCTGTGATTAAAAAAAAATGCATTTGTGTTATGAGATAATGTGTAATTGCAAAAAGACTTCTGTTGTTAGCAAACCAACAAGCTTTTCACTTGATGCTGCTTTCACACAGGGAGTTGGTCTCAGAAGATGGGTACTTTTGTGACTGGCTTTCAATCAAAAAGCACCTACCTAAATCACTTTGGCTCTTCTGACTATTCTTGTGCAAATAAAGCTGCTGTAGACTTTGCTCAAAGCTTTGTCTGTTTTACTATGCCTGGTAAAATACCTCTGATTTAGAGATATTCATCTTTTGGTATACAGTGACAATTGTGTGTGAAGTAAATCTCTGTTTTTTCCCCCATTAGGAAAGGGAAAAAGGCTGAAGCAGGCCAAAGAAGAAGCCATAGCCGAGATAGACCACTACAGGTTACAGAGGGAGAAGGAATTTAGGAACAAACAAACAACTGTAAGAAACCTGCATATGTTCTTTTGTAGTGTCAGTCTGCTCAATGGTAAACCAAATTGCTTCAGTGTTACATAGGGACTTCCGCAAACCAACATGATCACACTGATTAAGCAGAGGTATCACCTACAGTGTGTATATGCTTCATTTTGACTTCTTCACAGGCTTTGAATGCATTTGAGAGGGTACTGTGGACTTTCATGACTAGAATCGTCCAGATTCTGTATTTGGCTCATGCTTGTCCTTTGAAGACATGCCTCTCAAAGAAAAATGCCTTTGGGTCCTCTTTCTTTAACTCCAGACAGACCACATTCCTGTCTTGAAACTGGAGGTTTCAGCAAGGTGGATGTTGCAGTAAAAGCAATGATTTAAAATCTTTCTTTCTGATTCTGTTCTACTTTAGCTGACTTTTTTGACTGCATACAAGATGGCATCTTTGATGAACTGAAATCTTCAAAACTTTGGGGGTTTTCACTATATTTTCATAGTAAAGATATTGCTTTGGTGGGAACTCAGGGTTTTTTTTATCACAAACAAAATTAAAGCTGCAGGGAAAGGCCACTGTCTGTGACTGAACATTTCACACAAGCAGGACAAAGCACATATTGTTCCTCAAATGACAGTATGTTGTACAAGATCATTGCAGTCCTCCTTCACATTCCCTGACCCCATTATGTCAAACATTTATCCACCCAGATAAATGTCATCATTATTAACCTGTGCCTGGCCAGGCAGGAGTTCCAGCTAGGCCAGTGCAGAGGGAAGTCTGATGCCCAGTTAACGGGCTCAGGTATTTGGACACAAGTATTTTTAATTCTCTGTCACAGTCCCATTTAAAGTTATTCTTCCTCTTCTACTTACTCTTTTGCTACATCAAAACTGGGGTGAATTTTCTCATACTGTGAGATGTTCTACATCAGTCCAGAATGAACAGCAGCAACAGAAAATTATTAATTTGAAGTTAGAGTGACAAGACCTTTTTTTTTTTTTACATAAGATCTTTTTTCAAAACATACTAAATTTAAGCCCAAATCTCAAACCAATTTTGCTAGTGCTCATGGTGTTTGTACTCAGGGTCCAAGATCTGCGAACTCGGGAGCTGTGCAGGCTAGTTCTGAATTACGTGGCTTCCAAGTCAGTAAGTCAAGGTAACATTTTAGAGACTTTGGAATGACACGAGCATAAAACCAGTATGGACAAAATAAGGGACAAACCTTCAAGGTCAGAAGAACATTATCCGTATTCTGACAAGCAAAAAGTCTTCAAATTCAGAAGCAGAAAACAGTTAAAAAAATACATAGCAGAATTGATTATCTTGTTACAGTATTAACATGAACTGAGAAAGCAGGTTCCCAGTCTGCAGAAGCTCTTCTTAAAGTTATACTACCATTATACTACTTTTCTTGAGGCTTTTCAAAAGTATTTAGTAGCTGGATAGCACACAACCATCTGGGATCTCTAGAAAGTTATCTTCCCCAGTGAAAAACACCAGCTTCATAAATCTTATCTAAGCTGTACAATCTTCCCCATATGAGACCTTTACAATTTGTCTAAAAGCTAAAATGAAATGCCAGCTAAAAACAGTTACTATAGGAAGCTATAATGTTTTCCCAATATTTACATTTACATCCTATATTACTTCCAAATCAGAAAGTGTTTTACATCTGGATTACAAGAAAGCTTTTTACTACATTGTCAGGTACTGATAAAGTTGCAAAAGATCTTAACTCAGCTACATTTCCTTCTTTTAAGGACTAAATTGGGCTGAAAACACGTGGAAAATAAAGCTCATCACTCCTCCCTCATTTCTGGTCATGCGCTAGGTATTCCACTAATATCACAGGGTTAGCTTCAGCTGCTAGTCCACTCCAGAGAACAGGAATATGAAGAATACATTACTTATTTCTTTCTTACTCTGACATCATGCAGAAATGTCTTCTGCTCTCCCCCATAGAATTTTTTAACTGGAAACCTTTTTTCTGCTGGTATCTGTAGAACTTTTCCATAAGGGAGGAATTCTAGGGATGTTGGGGCAGTGGGGGAGGAAGGAGCAAAGTCACAGATTTGGAACTCATGCATCTGTTAATAACGTAACCTTGCTAAAATGTTCAGCAAGTCTAGAGTCAATTAAATTCTAAGCGAATGTCCTGATATTAACTGTGCCAGAAGCTGTCTGGTATTTTGCCAGATAAGAAAATGTAACATTAACAGACCTTGTCTGCGGCCTGTTGAGGGTTGTACATCACTAACTGCTGAAGACATTTCAAGTACTCTGAAACTGTAATGTTTTGCTCCTTAGCCACACTCACATTCATTCTCAATGAGGCCAAATGAAGCACATGGGTGATAGAACTTAGTTGACTAGTCATTAAAATAGAAAACAAATTAAAATGAGCGATATAAAAGACAAACATGCACAATGTTGTTCCCACAGTGAACTGGGAAACTTTCATTACATGGGGAGATTCCCATTGCTAATGAGCATATGAAAGAGTTCCCTTTAATCCTGCTTTTGTGTATACAGTTCAACCTCTATCATACCCTTACTGCTAGGAAGCGCTGTGACATGTTCAGATTATGTTTAGACGAGATAATGAAGAAAAGTACAATAAACATAGTCATACATAACCCTTTATTTTGCTCAGAGGACTTCTGCTTTTCAGGTCATGGGCTCCCAAGGCAATCTCTCTGCTAAAATAGAAGAGCAAACAACAGAAAACGTCCGAAACCTCACTAGCAGCTACCACAAGAACATGGAGAGCATGATGAAAAAGCTTTTGAACACTATATGTGATATCAACCCTGAACTTCACCCAAACTTCAGACACGCAGTTTAAGATCCACTGATGTACTTAAGGATGTTTGTAAAAGTAGCCTTCTTTCTTGATAAGCATAAATATTTTCTCATTTATTGTTTATGTATATGTGAAATAAAAAGAACACTAAAGCCAAAAGCACACAGTTTCATATATGCTATTAATGTGACTATGCAGGGTTTCACAAGCATTTGTTGGAATATTGTTTCCTGTTGGTAGCTAAGCCGCTGTCACTTAGACAAGGGCAAGTCAACAACAGTAGAATAAATGATTATTTGACACCAGCAGCTTTTCAGTAGGAGTCTTTATTCCTTTTCTTTTATAAAATGTTTTGTAGTGGGTTGTACTTCTTCACTTTGAAGCTGTGGCTACCCCATCCCTGGCTGTGTTCAAGGCCAGGCTGGACGGGGGTTTGAGCAACCTGGTCTAGTGGAAGGTGTCCCTGCCCACAGCAGGGAGGTTGGAACAAGATGATCTTTAAGGTCCCTTCCAAACCAAACCAGTCCATGGTTGATCTGTGATTCTGTGTGGTGTTACATGAAGTCTGCTTATCCCAATCTTCATTGTACTTCAAGAATATCACAAAAACTTAAAATAAAGGATTTCTGCTTTCCTTGTGAGACACAGAGCGCTCTGCTTATGGTACATACAGGAAGTCTGCAGCTTTTTGTCGAAAGGAATGGGTTAAAACATTTTCAATTTTTGTATGCTAATTTAGAGCAAAATACAGCTGACTTTTACAGAATTACATTCAAAAGCCATACTCAAAGTATTATCCTTTTATATAACCACACCATAAACTTTATATAGCTTTGTAACGTTTGAAAACTGAGAACAGGAGTAATCACTATTTACAAAATTGCTTTGGTTCAAGGTGCAGACTGGCAGATTCATCATTATCTATAAAGTTACACCAAAAGCACAGGAATCCATGGGCTCAAACTCGACAGCAGTTACATTAGATGGTACCTTAACCCACAAGTTGTCCACAGAAATCATGGTGCTTAGAGCTCACTTCTGTTACTCTAAGTGACCTTGAGCAATATTCAATGGCACAGATTTCCCTTGCAATGCATTCTACTGCAGTTTGGAAAATACAATATGATCTGGTACTTTCAAGGTGAAGACCATTAAATCTGATGGGAGGATGATGGGAGTCACTGCTGAAGTGGGGGTCTGGCACACACCTGCATCATGAACCCCCTTAATGCCTTGTCTCCAGTACAAAATTACACTGAATTAGAAAAGAAGCTTGAGAAATTGCAATGACCAGCAAACAACAGCCATGATTTTCAGTCCACGTAGACACAGACAAATCATTTCAATTTCACAGCAGCTAGTTATAGGCAATCTCCTGTTCCAGTGAGGTTTACACAGCTGACATGCTGTCATGCGTAAAATGACCATAAAGCTGTAGTCAACGTAATGTCAGCAAACATGACTTCTCAAGGCTGTGCCTGGATGCCACATAATCTCCAAGCTCTGATTGTTAGTCTCTTGTGCTTGATTATGTTCTCTGGGGAGGCAAGGATGCTGAGGAATAGGAAAGAGACTAGAAATTCTGTTGAAGGATTTAAAATCAGTTAAATCAGCTGAAGGCTCATTTATTTAGGAGTGCTTTCAGTCAAGTTATGATAGATTTTGATCTACTGAGGGTATGAGGGAACTCCAGTCCCAGCCTATGCACATGAGCAAATGCAGGCACCTTCCTGCACGGCACGGGGCAGTCAGGATTGCTTCATTGCTTAGGCGCACATGCCTCTGGCTTGGGTCACTGCTACAGTCCCAGTGCAGTCCCTCAAGTGTGAAGCATATATTTTCTGTGAGCTTAAGCAGTCACCAAGGTGGACTCTAATCTCTCACAAGGACTCACTGCAGTGGTCAGGACTGCTCCACTTTCCCTTCTGGGCTACCTCAGACCCTGTCCACTAGTTATCATTTCTAGACACACAGAAATGTTGCAGGCCCACTGCAGAACTAAAGCAATGGAGTTTTCATTGCCAGCTTTATTGGAAAACAATACCCCTATACAGCAAGAGCAGAATTGCCACAGCACAGTTGGCAGCAATCTAGAGAAGCAGCTTTCCAGGAAGACACCAACACAGATTACATGAAACAAAGCTTTGTCTTCTTGCATTGCTCCACTCCTTTTTATGACATTCCTCCTTTCCCTCATTCTTGCCAAAATCTACCTTCTGTCACCAACTGCTTTTCTTGCAAAGCTTCTGCCCTCCTTTCAATGCTACTCTCTACCCTTCTAGCCCTAACAACCACAAACACATCTTATTTAGATCTTTAAAACACATCATCCCATGAATATGACTTCCTTGACAAAAACCCAGGCATGTGGTAGGGGACAGCAGAAATCACTGGAAGTATGAACAGACATTATCTGGAGGGGACAGATCAGGTCTGCCATCTCTCATGCAGTGACACTGCACCGCAATCACGGCAATGACCTGGCTGTACCCTTGCTATCACCTGCATGCTTGAGATATAAATTGGGTCTTAAGTACTCAAACTTTCCGAACACGAATATTGTCTTGAACTGTGGCCAGTATGAAAAGCTGCCACTCATGAAAAGAGAATTAATTCATTATGATTAGCTCTTTGATCTTGAGAGATATAAATCTGAGAGCTTTGAGCACTCTGCATTTGCTGTCTTCTACATTCATTCCTACTTACTGACAAGGAAAGGGTGGTTACACCATCACTTTTAGCTGTACAGAGGTAAAGGTCCAATTAGATTTCATGTGATTTGGCAAGATACTGGGGTTTTTAAATGAAGAGTGTAAAATACCAGCTGCATCAATGGAACATTGTGGTGCCAAGAAAATGCCTGCTGAATTTACAAGTGCACAAAATATCTAGTATGACATTCGCATATTCAGGATAAAGGCAAATAATTATTCCACACGGAAGAAAAAGAAATAGTAGAAGCAAGGAGGATTAATTTCAAAATGCTTTTAAATGCATTTTAAATGTTACTTTGGATTAGCAGTCACCTACCACACCTTATTACAACCACCCTGCCACCTCCTGGGGAAGATACCTGGACGCGAGGGAGCCCCCAGCCCTCACAGTGTTCTGACACTGTTACTTAACGCGTACCAACGCAGTTGCCAAATAAAATGGCAACATCTCACATATCACAACACAAACAAATAGAAAGCCACATATAAATAGCATTCATGTCTGTGTAAATCTTTTTTTTTTCCCATAAATACCTCTGAAATCAGGGTCTTAGCAAACACCTGAAGAGCTCCTATGAAGATTTCCATCTCTCCAGACACACTTTCCATTGGAAAGGGTGGTTGCCTGACCACAGCACCACTACAAAGGGATTTTCCTCACATCATTGGAAGCCAAACTCTGTAAGGATTAACTATTACCCTCCCTGCTCAGTAATAACTGTACACAGCAATGGTGATTAGCACCTTCATATTTCGATTAGTATATTCTACCTATCAATAAATCAGTATTCAATAAAATGAATAGGGATGGGGATGAAATGAACTTGGGGAGGTTTCCCAAACTGACCACATTCGACACTGTCTTACAAAAGTGGGTTAACAAAGCTTTTGCTGTCTGAAAAAGAAGAGCTGAATTATATAATATCTAAATCCACTGACTGAAGTGCCTCAAACAACAAGTAGTGGAAAAGATCATTCCAGTGGAAAGTACAAGAACTGTTTTATACAACTCATGACATGAACTGGGCTGAATTTCTCTGGCTGTTTTCCCTCAATGTTCTACTTTGAGTTATAATATATGAGGACACAGTGATGTGATTCGCATTCATGGGTGATGAGGGAAGATCTCTGAACTCATGCCAGTAAGATAGAATGTCTTTCAAGTCTAAATAAAGTAAAATGAAACAGACATGAAGAATTAATAGTATGTTCTATGTAGAGGCTTTCTATTGACTTTCTTATTAATTTCTGAAGAGCATGGAAACCGAGATTTGGGAAGTCAGAACCAGATATTAATCTGGCTATGATTATGATATTAACTGAATACATGGATTATGACATTAACTGAAATCAGATTTCATTCCTTATATATAGCTGTCTCAATTAATTATTCCATATTAAAATATACTTGGAAGTTCATATAGTCTGTAAAACATAAGTTGTTTTGTAAGTGATCATATATGTAGGCCACATGTCTGGGGGAAGCTCTTTACAGAGCAAAATATTTCAGGCCCTGACTTTAAAAAGGGCCGTTCAAGGACTGTGAGCGGTGTTTCCCTGTAAGATGGGACAAGACGACCTGCGGCTGCAGATCTCAGAACTACAACAGGACAGGTGACAACAGGCTGCCATGACATACAACCATGGGAGATGTGAACCTGCAGATACGTGCCTCCACAAGCAGTCTTGCCCAGAAGCATCCTTAACCACAGACAAAGCAAGAAAGATACCTATGTGTGAGGATTTATTGAGCACGCCTGCACAAGAGGCTGTGTTGAATTCTGGGTACATATCTAGGCAGGGTGAGACTTCAGACTGAATCTGAAGATGAAATATAAGCATGTTTTTAGGCCACTAAGCAATACCTTCCAACACTTGCTGTCCAGTATCTGAAGGGGGGCTATACGGATGCTGGGGATGGACTATACATTAGGGAACTGTAGTGACAGGACAAGGGGTAACGGGTTCAAACTTAAACAGGGGAGG
>JANHGB010045872.1:0-20871 GCA_026283785.1 Coracopsis vasa | reverse complement strand
AGGTGCCCCTGCCCATTGCAGGGGGGTTGGAACTTGGTGATCTTAAGGTCCTTTCCAACCCTAACTATTCTATGATTCTATGATTAGCTATATTGACAGGCAGGTTATACTGTTATCAGTTAAAGACATAGCTATTGTGAAACAGTAACAGTTCTTAAAACCTTGCCCCTGTGGTACACTTAATGGGAAAACACTACCTTCAACTGGAATTTCTCTTGACTAAAACTGTATGAGAGTGCCGCATCTTTCAACTATGCACCTTTTCAACTATGGATTTGTTTTTCTCTCAAATAAGTGTGCAGACTAACCAAATTTTATCCAGACAAAATTGTTCTCCAGTCCCAGCCACTTGTCAGGTTCCTACTCTAGGATGTCCTCACCAAAAGACTAACCCAAGGGAATGGTACTGTGTGGCATCTCATCATCACCTTCTTTATACCGGGGGGCAAAGAACATTTCCCTGACTGTCCATGGGGAGCCAGGTGCTATTGAAAGAAAAAAAACATAAAGGGGGGAAGGATAGGAAGCAAAGGCTTTGGGGTGAATAGCAGCAATTCCAGTTCTTTCCCATTCCAAAAACCCACCACAGTCATGTGTTGATTAAGTAGGAAACTTGAATGTTACAAAGTTATGTTCTGCTTCACATATACATGCATATACTTAGAAATAATTTCCTCCAGTTCATTGCAGAAATAGAGGAAATGCTTGTTACACAATACACAAGTGTCATATATTCCTGCCAGGTTCCCAGTGGCCTGTCCTTCACAGATTTGATTATTCCGCATTTTATGGTAGTACAAGGCACTTCAAACCCCGAGCCTTCCCTGAGGAATGTTAACGCTTGTTAGAAGTACATGACCCAACCGGTATTACTACAAAACACTTGGAAAATGTTACATCGGAGTACTATTAATACACTCTACTGCACTTACAAGACATGACTGCATGCGGAAAATCTGATGACTTGCAAGCTTATTAACTTCCTGAGATTCCTTGTTGCTTTTATGAACGATATGCCACAACTGAATTACCTGACCCAGGGTGATTCCTGGAAGTCCCTCTTGCCTCAGCTATCTGATTTATTTGCAGGTACATCAGACTCCAATATGCTCCCAAATTTCCATATCACTTTTGGAAATACAGAAATTCTGAGTAGTGCTGTGCTTCAAAACCTGCTACTTTAGTTAAAAACAAGCTTTCTATGAAATATCATGCCAGAAAAATGACCTCAATACTTGCTATTAAATAAATTTGGCACACAGTATTTATAAACCACAGTATTTATAATTCAATTCACTTGTAACAAACCAAATAGCATAAATATCAATATAAAACAAATCAGCAATGTCAATATAACCTAATTTGTATAACCGCCTCTATATATCTCATGTAAATATTTATTTTACAATCCTGTGGCTCTGATTTATTGTAGAAAATAGATGGATGAAACCAGATATAGAACATAAATGTAATTTAACCGGGCATGCACCACTCTGGAAAATAAATCTAGCATTTTGTGGCAGTCCTCTTTCCATTCAGACTTACTTGTGGGAAATAAATAGTGCAAATACACGAGCGATCCCATTGCTGGCAGTGGGATAATTCATACCTGTGCTTAAATTCAGTAAAGGTGAAGTGTGGTGGCAGCTCAGAGAGCCAGAAGTGAGACCTACCAGCAAGGACAACCTGCCAGGGCACTGCTGCTGCTGGGAATTGCTCCTGCCATGAATTCTGATCCACATCTCTTCCCTGCACCCTGCAGCTGCCCTCTGCCTCGCCTCGGTATAACTATTCTGCCATCCCAGGGAACACATACCTTGGCTCTCTAATAACCTCAGGACCTAATTTGTAACTTACTTTATAAACCTGGCTCCCCCATGCATCAGGAGGATGCATTTTACCTCTTACTCATGCCTTCCCTCCTGTTAGCAGTAGTAAAGAACATTTAAAAAATGAAAAATTGTGTCTTAGATTAACACTTTTTAACATACCTACTAATACCAGTTGCAAGGAAAAACCCCAGCATTGTTTCCTATTATCACTTAACTTCTCTGTCTGCATGTACTAAGGGAAACAAACACATCTTGTGGCACAGCCTGCCAAACCTGTTCAGCATATTTTCCCTAATGGTTTTTCCATTCAGCTCTGGAGTAACTTCAGCACTTTTCTGGTTTTTTAAACTACTTCTCTTCCATGTAATTTCTTAAATACCCTTTGGAGTCATCAAAAAAATTGTCATTGAGACAATAATTTACTCCAAGACAGAGAGTCCGCAGAATCTCTACACACTTCCATAAGTACTCCAATTCCTACTAACTTACACGAGTTTACAGTTTTATATATACAGGAGCACAAACATGTCTCATATATATCCCTGACATCAAAAAAAAAAGTTTATTTGTATTATTCATTCAGTTTGGGGGTTTGACCATAATTATTTATTTACCCTGGAAAAAATATACGAAAACTACTTTCCTACCTGTTTGTGTCAAATTCAAGCCTGAATGGTTCACCAATTTCCACTTAATAAATGCTAAAAATAGTCAGAATTGACCATAAAGGGGGTTAAATCTGACCTAGGAGCATGTTTCCCAAAGCAATTCCAGGTTTTCTGGCAATATTCCTTTCCAAACTTATCGTTAGGTAGAACTGTTGCGAGAATCTTAGACTTGATTGTCCGCTGCTGGGAATCCCTGTAAGACAGATGATACCAACAGAGCAGCTCGACTCAGTTTTGTGCATCGGTGTATATGTCCAGCACATACTGTACTATGTTGTTCCCTAATGTCCCAGCACTTCTGCTGCTCTGCTGATCCTACTGCTCCCATCTGAAACCAGACTCAGTAAGAAAAACACCTTGCGATGGAGGCAGTTGCTAGACTAACAAGGTACAAGACTAAAGATAATGTGCATGGTCACAGTTTGTGCTAGGTGTGTGTGTCTAGGTCTGTGTGCAGTCACTTTCACTCTCAAAATAGCAATGAAATAGGCTGCAGAGTGCACCAGAGAATTAAAGAGGATTTCAAAGCAGGAGGGTGTCTCAGTAATACTGGCATTTTCTGAGAAAATTTTCCATCAAAACTTTATCCATCAGCCCAAGCTTTAAATTGTGATGCTGTATTATTTTCAATGAGAAGAACTGTAAGAAAGAGATCTTACTGTGAAGTTCATTGTGACACCCTTTGGAACACTGCTTGAACAGAACAAATGGATATGGCCATGTTCAGTGCAACATAAAAACTTGTCACAGCTTTGATCTGTGCAGAAATTCAGTAATTCCACTGTACAGCATGGTGCTTTAAAAATGTGACTCACTTGTTTGAGATGTGACTCGTTCAAGCAATAAGACCAATATTTGTACTCTTTGGTGGTTAGGATGTCATATTCAGAAGAAAAAATATGCTCAACACAAGAAGCATGTGGACTTGTCAGCAAACACTGAATGCAGTCATATATACCAATACATTATTATTTGCTTTGTGGATAGCAAAATGAAGTCCCTGATGAGCTCCAGAATGAAAATACCTTTCCTCTCCTTGAAATGGTGAGCAAACGCGTATCCTACATTCAAACATGGACTCCAGCATTCCTCAAAATCTTGTGCAGCTTTTAAACTTGATATTCATTCTCTAATACCAGGTGGGAAAGGGTAAGACGTGCACTAGTCAAGGCAGCAGCCAATTAAAATTCAAAGCATTAACAAGAGCTGCACTATGCTGTTTATGGTTGAGATGCAAGCATAAAGTTTAATGAGCCTCTTTGCTTTCTCACCCCCTGCGACTTGTTCCCATTCTTTTAACTATTTTTTTGCCTTATAAACTTCAGGTCCATGAGAGGTGAAGATCAGCTGGAAGGTGCATATAACATAACAAGCATGTCTGAGTTTGTGTTTCACTGCCTTGCTTCCTCTCAGCTGCTCTTCTGAGGCTGGAGTCTTGCAGAGTACTAACAGCAACCAAGTTCAGAAGTCAACCAATAAACTGGCACTGCAGTAGTTACAAATGTTTGCATAGGAAAAACATTAGGAGTACATGTGCAAGTATTTGCTGACCTTACTGGCTACTGTGGGAATTCAGACTTCAGCATGTCTATGAAAGAGCTGGGAATTGAAAGAGCAATCTTAACAGAGCCCTATAAATGAAAGGAAGCACACTCCAACAACGTGGGTTTGTAAGAGGTCCAGTTCGTGACTTAAAACCTCAGACTAGCGCCCTAAGGAAGCTGCTAAAAGTGCAATATCCAGCTCCTCTGCACTGCAGTGGCTTTCACCAACCACTGGGACACCCGATACTTTTTGTGGATTTGCTCTAACACAAAAGAGGCAAAGAAGGTCTATTTCCAAAGATCACACTGCCAATGGGACTGAAGGACTTGCAGTCATCCCTCCATAATTATAGACAGGGAATTCATCTCTGTTTCAGAGGATCCTTGGTCAAATTAAACATACCTACCTCACCAAAGGAGTGCAGGTGCTAGAGTAATTGCGTTTTTGGTTAGTCTCTTATTTGTAGCCACTACTGTCATTGTGAAAAATGATGAGGGAAAATAAACCAAAGCCTCCTACCATCATCAGCCCAACATGTTCTCTCACACCAAATGCAACCTGCTTTTTTTTTTTACTTCTAACATGTATCCTAGTTTATCCCCACTATAGCCTCCTTAATTTCTTTATGGATTCAGCTGGTATTATCCTCTAATTTCTTTTTCAAATTAGCACCTTCATGCTTTCTCCTCCTCCAACTGGAATTCCTCATAGACATGCAACACATCACATCATTTTCCTCCTCCACACTCCTCATAAGAAGCTTCATTTTGCTACAACGCCTACCAAAAAAAGCATGACAACCATATAAGAAGTTGTGTTACAAGACTACTGACTATTGTATTACCCAATAGCATCTCAATCATTTCCTTGTTTTCTCAAATCCCTATTCATCTGCCATCAGGTTGTGCTACAAACTCCTGGAAGCAGTAACCATCCTCCCCTCCTACCTCAGCCTCGAGTCCCACCCTCACTGCAGTCCTGCTCCATGACTGTGGTGCCCAGGAGTTACCAAACATGATTTACTACTCTTTAAACAGCAGGGGTTTTGTGGTTCTGTTGTGCTGAGCCCTATGCAAACTGAGGAACAGTGATCCCTGCCTCAAGCTGGTTGCAAGTTTGCTGCCTATGTTTGGCGCCAGTGAATATATTCAGAGCACTGCCCACCATTGCACATGTGAATCCGACTTTCCTGACAGATCATGCAAGAATTGCTTACAGCCTGCTTACATTGACACAACTATACCAAATTGCTCATGACTTGAACAAAACACTTGCTAAAATTGGCTTAGACTGCAAAGAGGGGCAGGCTGAACCTGAGCATTAGCCTTTCTTAAATTGAGAAGCAGTAGGTAATTCTAACCCATCCCTGTTACATTTGGTAGAAAGCGAGAATATTCCTTGTCTTTATCCCTGGGGTGGGATTAAAAAGGCACATTGTAAACCTAAAAAATCCCATTTGCATTGTTTTTACTGAAAGACTTGAATTTAACAGGTCTGACCTGGATTAAAAATAATGACCCTCCAAATTCCAAACTTTCTTCATATAAATACTGGCTGTTCATTTATAGCATAATTTGAGCTAGTTCTTAACTTGTAGCTGGCTCCCCACTACCTGTCATTAACAGCTTGTGCAAAGCTAAACTTAATTGTTCAGAGGTGAGAAGGAGAGAAGGAAACCACCAGAGTTATTTCTTACTATCTATCTAAACTATTTCTTACCATCTATCATGCCAGTCTCTAAGCATGCCACTGCACTGCTGGTATGCAGAGTAATCTGTCAGATAGACAAAGAAAGGAAGGCTCTGCTGCTTTGCCATTACTGCTGCCTAATTTTATTAAAATAACAGTATCTATACAATAATAAGGTGTCAGAAAGAATGGGTACTGCTCTAGTTCCGGCCTCTTCTTCACTTGACTCAGTATTTCAAGAGAGAGTGATCTGGTGGCCTCTAGTTCTGACCTTTATCAAGTATTCCCAAGATCTGCAGCTCAGCTTTTCTAATCTTACCTTGACTCCCCTCCAGTGACACCTGACCCCTCCTTACAGACTTCCCCAATTACCTCAATATTCACAGTATTCCCTAAAGCACCACTACATGGAATACTATTATCTCTTATCTATTTTATCAATTAACCTTAGGAACATTTGGCAAGCTATTATGGGCAATCGCTGTGCTTAGAGCAGAAGGACAGAAAAGGGGCTGTGCTTTAAAGGTGTGTATGGAAATCGCCATTTAGAACACATTTTGCATTTTCTTCTAAAGGACAAAGAACTAGGTATTTCAGAAGCAAACCCAATGTAGCTCAGTTAAGAACCTTCTCTGTTTTGCATTAAGGACTCACATATTTGTTAAAGATGTTTCTACTTGCCTGTTTTTTTCCCCATACATTTTCTGTTACGCACTCCTCATAGAGACCTTCAAAAGGCAAGACCCATCTGGGGATGAAGATGTCCTAGATCTCTAACTCCAGCCCCATGCCCTA
Source organism: Coracopsis vasa (assembly GCA_026283785.1). Classification (NCBI taxonomy): domain Eukaryota; kingdom Metazoa; phylum Chordata; class Aves; order Psittaciformes; family Psittacidae; genus Coracopsis; species Coracopsis vasa. The sequence continues at coordinate 14,342 of JANHGB010045872.1, read as the reverse complement.
TTTTCCAGGTCAACTGCCAGGTTCGTAGGTTGGCAATGCTGTGCATCTGCCTGGGGATGGGAAACAGACTCCTGAAGAGCAGGATCCTTCAGGAGAAATAGATAGTTTGGGAGAGAACGAGCAGTCAGCACTGAAGGGACAATAATAGCATGAGACAGTAGTTAAAGCTGGAGAAGAGATCAGCAGGAGCAAAGTTCATTCCCGTTCACATGCTGTCAATAGAACCAGCAAATTACTTATACAATTATTTATTTGATTTCTAATCAAAATGTTTGGAACCTTTTGAAATCTGAAATTTAGGAATATTGTCTGTAACGACAGCCAGGATCGACTCTTCAATTCTCTCACTGGTGGTTTGCTTGGCTTTTTTAAATTGCATATTTGGCCACACAATCAGATTGTTGCTGACTCCAGATAAAAGGGGAAAGAATTTGCCTGCTTCACAAACAGACTCAAACCAGAATGTTTTGATCGGTTGGCTTTGGTTACTGCTACTTTTTAAAAAAGGCTAAAAAAACCCCACAATCTTCCACTTTTCCAAAAAGCTCAAAATGTTTTTGAAAGCTGTTTCTCATTTTGATGGGCAGAGCAGTGGCAGAGGCATACAAATGCTCTGCGCACAGGAAGAAGGGGAAAAAGGGGCTCTGCTGTATATATGGGGTGAGATTTCAAAAGCACCGCTCTTACTTTGACTCCTGCACAGGCAGACACAAATCCAGAATAGTCAAGCAGATTTAGAGGTCCTGAGCTCTTCTAGTGAAAAAGAAGGAAAAAAGAAATCCCAGCCATTTGGTTCTTTCCACATTTAAAGCTGTTGTTTAATCACACAAATTTTATGTGGAAATAGTGCAGAATGCAATCCTCAACTAGAACTCAGTGCTGATTCCATCTCTAATCAGCAGATGGCACCATGAATTCATCAAACAGGATGGAGACCAGAAAGAAGTATAAATTTATCTCCCAAAAAAAGAAAAGAAAAAAAAAAGAGGGAAAAAAAAGGATACACCCAGCTTGACACACATAAATCAGGAATTAAATTCAGAGGGTGTAACTCTCCCCACATTCCACCCCTCCAGAAAGAAAATGGGCTGCGGTGCATGCTGTGTATCACACTGATGCACAAACAGCAGCTATACTTAAAATGTCCCAGCCTTGCCCTGTCACTGACCTAAATCGTCTCATCACCTCCTGGGAGATCAATAGAAAATAAAACAACAACCCAGAACTATTGGTCCAAACTCTGCCCACCACTTGCTCTGAACAATGGTGCCTCTGGAGGAGAAGGCCTCCCCTGGGCTGGAAGGAGGGCCCAGAAGCAGCCCACTTGGAAGCTCAGAGGAAAAGCTGGCAGGCAGGGCTGCCGCCAGCCTCAGAGCTCAAACTGGCATTTGGAAAGCCTCGCCTGGGTCTTCTGGTCCATGGACAAAACCCCTTCAGCTCTGACACTGCAGCATGCATACAGATGCACACAGGGGTCCACGAGTCCATCCAGCTAACCAAGGCTGAGAACAGACTGGTGGAGAAGAGTTTATGCGACTTCATTTTATCCAGCCCAAAGAGCAGAATTCCTATTTGGGATTCAAAGGCTGGTCGAGGCAGCCTCATCCTCTCCCTTGCAGTGCCCTACATCCTTGGCAGACCATGGCATGAGCCAGCAGCTCCACAACAGAACCTGCAGCATGTGCCTGCCAGGAGGCAAGCACTGTTCAAAGGAGCAGTGCAGCCTATCTGGGTGCTTGCTCTTCTCCAGGCCCAGCCACGCTGATCCTAACCTGTGCTGCTGGGATAACCATTTTGACAGGCGTGGAGCTGGCACTCACCTGGCACCACTTGACATCCACCGCACTCCCACAGGGCTTCGCTGGTGGGTGTGAAGTGCAGAGGGAAGGCACGTTCCTGCACACACACCAAGTGATGTGCAAGATGTGCTCACCCCCAGCAAAAATCTGCTGCCTTAAATATGGGCTCTCCATGCTCTTACATACGAACAGTGAGTGTGAAAATCCTGCCTGTCCATCTGTTCCGTAGAGGTTTCTTTCTTTTGCTGCATGTTAGCATTTCTCCCCAAATCTTCTTCAGCAGCACAAATCACGCCAGTGACATTTATAGGTTAAGTAAATAGCATGTGGCTGACATCATCTAAGCACTGTAACAGGCACAGTTAGGTTGTCTATGGATAGCTTTAAGGCTATGGACTTCAAGCTCCATTTATCTTGTTCTCAATGAGTGGTAATTAAAATCTGCAGTAACACAAGTATTGCTCTGAGAAGCAACAGCCCTACCATGCGAAGCGCAGATATTTCGGCAACAGGAGGGAGTTCAATCAACTGTTTCAACCATGGCACAGAAGTGAAAACTCTGACTTTTGAAATTTAGAGAGGAAAGCAGCACAACAGTAAAGAGATGAGCTTACCTTGCATTGCGTGGAGTCATCTCATCTCAGGCCCAAGCAGCAGATGCTGTAAATTTTTGCCATCTCAGGCTCTGCGTGTCTGGTTGTTGCAAAGTGATTTTTCTTCCTGACCATTCCTTATTATTTTCCCAGCCTGCCTAGCAGACACAACTCAGGAATTACCAATACCGTTGGCAGTGACACAACTGATTAAGTATGAGCAATACCAGCTTGGGTTTTGCATTCAGTCAGAGCCCTGTAATGGCAGCACAAGGGGCCTCGCTTGTTGAGCAAGAAGGGCTTTATGTCACTTGTCCCCAGAGCAAGGCACAAGTGAGCTTGATGGAAAAGGCAGCGAACATACTGTCAGAAGCCATATTCACAGGGAAAAGGCAGAACAATGGAGATTATACGACAGTGCAGAAACAAGGAATCAAATCACCCCCGAGGCTCGGATATCCCAGGCTTCCCCACAACACCTGCTAGAGACACAGGGGAGGACCTGGGGCAAGCCCCTGTGCAGGTCTCACTGCCTGCACCAACACACTGAAGGAAATCCTGCAAAATCAATTGCAGCTCTTCTAAAACTCACGGGCCATGCAACTTCATTTTTGGCCTGTTTTCTAGTCTGAAACTGGACTGGAAAACAAGGGTAGGATTTCTTTGAGTCCAACTTTGGTTTTACTCTCTCTGCACAGAAGCGTAACTCTTGCCTGCCCTCCTGCTGCAATAGCGCAGTTCACTTTCAAGTGATTGTAATAAGAAAGGAAAATAATTGCTTGGTATAAATTGAAGGAGGTTATGTAGGCCACTTACACACTGCTAACTTGGTAATTACTCTTCTCCCTAGGGATGGGAAGGACCCTGAACCCATGTCTGCCTTTCAGCAGTGTGCCCAAATCACCACAGCAGGGTACTCTGTGCCTAAGTTTCTTTCCCCCTGGATGGTCTTCCAGCTGACACTGAGTAGTAAAACATTTTTTGGCCGGGATGATGGTAACAAGAGATCTGAGACACACAATCTCAGCTCCAGCCCTAGTGCCAGGGAGCAGCTAAGTCTTCCACAGACAGGGAAAGAGCTTGAACAGGGAAAACTGAACCCGTCAGCTCAGTCTATAGCACCTGGGTAGCCATCCTGTCCTCCCACGCTGACATGGAGACACCTTTGCTCAAACCCTTGGTCTGAGTCAGATGGAAGATTTAAATCTTGATACTGTCTTTCCCAGATTTGTGCTGGGAACAGTCTAAATGCTTGTGCAAGAATGAACAGCGGCATTTCAAAGTCTTGGTAAATAAGCTCAAAATCCAATTATTGCAACTTAGTGCTTCATTCTAGTGAATAAAAAATACCTACTTCTGGGAAGTAATGTTTCAGGCTGGCTGTAGATTTGGGAAGTCCCTTGTTACTTCTGGTGCAGTGATACATGGGGATGATGGACACTGCTCATTTTAGCTCTGTATGCCTCTTCCTGCTGGTACGCGGCCACCACTATCCTGCCTCTTTGGACCATCCCTCAGGTTAGTACAAAGCTCAGAAATCTTACAGTCTGCTCTCAGCTCTGTCAGAGACATTGCAATTTGAATCTTCACTTTTTACTCCGTTTTTCCATCTCCTGCCTATAAAATGGGAGTGACAATAATAATTACTAAAAACTAGAAAACTAAGTGCATCCATGTGAAGTCTTTCTTTGCCCCGTTTTCCAAAGAGCTTCAGGTACAATGAACCATTCTCCTCTCTCTCATTATTTATTTAGATTTAAAACATCAGGGCAGGAAAGGTTGCAAACAATTAGCGCAATCCTGTTGCCAGTGTCCCATTGCCAAACCTCTGAGTTTGCAAGGAGGTTCCTCCATAGCACTGATGCTCTCCATGGATACAGGGCTGTGCCCATGCAACAGCAAGACACTAGCTTATATTTGCATGATATCAAGGACTGTGGGGTCTTAATTAAAACCTGAGGCCTCTCACCCCTACCAGTATGAGAAATAATCCTTAATTGGTGCCAAAATGTGTGTGTAGGCCATTCACAATGTCTTCACCAAACCTTTCTCCTGTGCCTGCTTGTAATAGAAGAGTAAGTTGCAGAACAAGAGCCACCACCTGCTTGGTAGTCAGTCTGAAATACAGCAATCCATGAATGCTCAAAAAGACAATTAAATAAAGGCAGTTGATGTTACTCTATTCAATTATTTTTCAAGGAAAAAGTGGCCAGCAGCAATATTAAGAAATCTATGTAATTCATTCACACTTGTTATCAATACGGGGTTGTTTTCCTATGTACTTTTCTCCCCACCATCAGGGCTTTCTATTCAATTTTCTCCAAGCTTCAAGTTGGATAAAATCTGTTTAAAACCAGCTGCTTAAAAGGAGAAAACTACTCTTTTCAGCATGGCTTAGGAAAGTTAACATTATTTGTGCCCCAGTGTAGTAATAGGAATCATTAGGAATTTTGTTTAGCCGGAAAGGATACGTTTAAGCTAACAACCAGAATACACCTTTAGGACACCCAGAGCGTGTGCCTGCTGACTTGCTGCCTCTGCACAGCTGGCTGTTTCCTACACGGGAGACGTGAGGCTGTCACCACCCTTCTGCCACCCACCTTCCTTATCACAGAATGATGTGGCTTTACCACCAGTCTATGGCTTTCATGACTCCTGATATTCCCAATTTTCTAAGTACCTGCAGCTGGTTGTTGTTTAGACAAGTCCTATGTTATTAGGGAATAGCAATGACTGATGGTAAGCCTGAAGCAGTATTTTCACTGTAAGCATTGCTGTTCAACCCTTGTAAGTGGAGCTAAGTAATTCAGGGAGAATTTCATTTGACAATAGTAAACATTGTATTTGTGAATTTTCATTCTTTCACATGAAGAAAACAGACCAAATTAATCAGGTGGGTACTGCAATTTAGCTACTCTCTCTGGTGATAAGCAACACGGCTTTTACACCAAACCCACACCTCTCTTCAGCTCACTCACTGCTGAAGATTTCCAAGGACATTTCTCTGTGAACAGCGTTTTGCTCACCAGACCGTCCCCCAAAACCTTACTTACACAGCTTGACTCATAGCTGACGTCTGAAAAAGTTTTCCTTCAAGTTCTCCATCTCGTGTTCCCTGGTCCAAAATGCTTAGCCCCTCCGGGGCCCTTCTCAGCTGGGGCTCCCCTTTGCGGCTGCAGCTGCCTTTGCTTTTCTGTGCCACCCCTTGCAGGACTCCACAAGGTGCAGGCAGAAAGAAGTCACCTGGCAGCAGATATAGGCCTGCCTGCATACCAGCAGCCATGGAAGATGATGGAAACAAATCCCACCAGACCCAGAAGGCTAAGAAAAAAGTAATTTTAGAGGTGTACGTGGTCTGTAGAGCAGCCAGAGTTTGAAGTGTATTCACAAAACCAAAGGAGATCTGCAACAGGTTAGTAGAAGAGCCTGGTGAATTCAACATGAGAGTTTCAAACTGTGCAGTCACAGAGCTGTGGATAATCTGACTGAACTCCACATTTCATTGCAAAGAAACATCTAACTCTTCAAATGTATCATTGTGCTAATGTCAGCATTAACCTAGAAAATGTGTAGCTGAATAACAGTAATTTGAACTCTGATTTCAGAAGCAAGCTGAAAGTACTATAGTAACAAAATGTACTTTATGACACAGCCCACACCTACCTTTAGATGCCTTACAGACCCTTAATGGTTTGGGAGTTTTTCTTGATGGAGGTTGTTTTCTGGGTTTGCTAATATTTCATTTACAGTAAGGTTGAAGACTGTATGCCAATATATGCACTTGCACCATATTTCTTTAAACATGTTCCAGGAAATGCCATACTCATGAACTGCTCTGTAATGTAATCCTTCAGACTGGAGCAATTCATAAGATCCCAAGAACAAAAAAGCTTTTTCAGCAGGTATAGTTAATCAGGAAGTGAGTACATGCCACATTAGAATCCCCCAAGGGTTTCCAGCGCTCAACCAGAGTATGGCCAGTTTGTTGTTTTGCTGGGAAAGCTGTCATAGGACAGACATTCTCATTAGAGCTCCATTTTCATGTTCTCTGGAGTTTGAGCAGAAGCTTTGCTGTCTCTGCTCCAAGACCTTTATTGGTTGTAACCCAGGATGGACTCAAAGGAAAATTCTCAGCCCTACAGTCCGAAAAGTTCACAGTGTAAGAAGCAATTCACACTAAGGATAAACTGTGAAATGCATTCTTAAAAGTGTTTTATTATCATTTTCATTTGAGCCTGGTGCTAGAGGTAGACATCTTTGTTTGACACAAAGCCCCTTGTCCCACTACCAGTGTGAGAACTCCGGGGACAAAACTGCAAATTGGCTTCCAAGGCTATTTTAAGAGCAGTTTAACAACCAGAAGAAAAAATTTGATATTTAAATCAAATGTCTAAATTTTTCGGTATTAAATGTGATGGGGCGAGATCAGCTCTATATAGCTCAGAATGAAGAACGAAATGCAAATATCCACGCTGTGCATGGCCCAGTGCCTGCTGAAGTCATGTGTATCTACCTGCTGACTTGGGCAGGGGATAAGGCCACTAGGAAACTCCTGGGGGACTGAAAACCCTTTCCTGGCACAGCACAGGCAGCCTATGCAGCATCACATGCTGCAGTGGTCAGTAGTGAGCAGCACCCTTGCTGCAGCACACAAGCCCCAGCTTGTCATGATAAACTCCAGCTGCCTGGCAGCCTCCAGCAAGATCATCCACCAGGGACCATTTACCCAACACCATCACATGAAGACACCAAGCAGCAGTAGTTTGAGGAACATGACAGGTCTAAGTATTGTCTTTTCCTTCTCACTGCTGGAGCAGACTCAATTAGAACAGGATAGCGAATTACATCAGGTTGGCACATACGGCAATAATCCTCCAAACACGGAGGCACACGCTCTGTGTGGTATTGCTGTATACAGCAACTAAGTGTGCCCCGTACAGACATTCAAATCCAGTTCACCTCACACTGTTTCCAACAACCTCACTAAATATACTCACAACATATGTAAGCAAACCCAGATTAGCAATTAGCAAGGAAAGGATTCTTAGTGTTTTTGTTTAGCTATTTTTGATTAGTACAGTCACATATTGTTCACTTGCAGAAGTGGAAGGCTTTTATAGCTCTTTTGCCATAAAAATAAAACAAAGATTATCAGGTGAGAACATAACTGCACCGAAGAGAATGGAGCAACACTAATTTACACGAGCAAAGGATCCAGCCTTCAGGGTCCTCTGTGTTTTCAAATTAAACTGGACACAGTGCAGCCTTTAGGCTGAAAGAGGGTAGTCCAGTACAAAAAGTCCCGAAGAAACACTGCTGGCTCAAAACCAGCTGTGCCCTTGTACTAACTTTTCTTGTAGAGCACACTGTACACATTTTCTTGGCCTGATTCATAAAGCAATGCACCCAACCATACACTACGCACAGCGGATATGAAATTCAGCCACATCCTGCTTTGAGCATGTCTGCCTATACCACTGTTCCAAAAGTCCAAATCACAGTGTCATCAACTGGGGGCAAGTTAGTGCTTTGAAATGTGTCTGCTCACGGGAAATTGGAACTACTCTGCTTGTCTAAGGGTTTGTCAACACAGGTGAGATTTACTGAGGCAATTATACTGCTGTAACTGAGCACTAAACCCCTGTAGTCCCACTGATGCAGCTCCCTAGTACTAGAATACTTATTTGCAGTTCAAATTAAATTGCTGCAAATACAATATAATTATTATGTTGCGTAATCGTAAGAGGAAACATCCCTTTGCAGACAACTTCTGAGAAGTGAAACCTCTCCTGCCCTGGAAAAGACCAGGCAGCTACAAATAACTTATCGACAGATTTTTTCTTTCTCTGATTATGTGTGCCTCTGTTAACAGCCTGCAGTCAGGCAGCTTGGGCTAATGAACAGAGCCCAGGTTCCAGACAACTAGCATCTCATCTCTGGTTTTCACATGTTGAGTGACACCAGCTAAGTCACCTGTTCTTTTTGCCTAGGGGCTTGTTGGTAGCACCAACATTTTTTTCTGGCAAATCAATACAGGAGAAACGTCAGTTTAATACAGTCATTGTCTTAATTTTCCCCATTCAGACACTTTCTCTTCTTAACACTGATTAAAATAAAGTAAAACACCTACTGGTCCAGTGTTCCACATTACCACATTCCCCACACAAATATGGTTCCTCTGCTCAATGTATCTTGACACTTGGAAAAGGTTTGCACACTTAGAAACTGAGCTCAAAAGTGAGCTCCTCTGTGTGAATCTAACTGGTGTAATTCTCCAGAGACTTGCAAGGAAAAGCAAAGCCACATTTGAATACACTTCCTCTGAAGCCACAGACAAATAAGAAGTTCTGTGTTTCAGCATGGCATTTTACCTGCAGCGCTGCAGACACGCACATGGTGACTGACATCCCAGATGCCCAAAAATAGGTCTTACAACACTATTTTGCCCTGCTAGATGAATGGGATATGCAGTAGGTCTGCTATCTGATTTAAATTACCTTAAAGTCTATTTACTGATAGGTCAGTGGTAGTCTAGTCTCAAAACCCATACTGTGTATTTAAAAGACTTACCGCAATTAAAGAGCTGTGCCACTGCTCCAGAGCATGATGGGCTGCTGCAGAAACAACAGCACCTCACAATCAGGCATTGGGTCATGGGAGCCCACATGCCTCTGGAGATCCCAGTACATCATCTCCCACGACATCAGCCTCTGCCACTGCTCCTCATTCCCAGTAAAGGCTTTACGTGGCCTCCATAAACACCAACCTGTGCCCAAACTAATGGGCTTCCAAATTTAGGAGATCAATAATGTTATGTACTCAAGGGCTGGATGATGCCTGGACTGTCAAAATTACTCCAGGCTTCTTCTGGGGTAACCAAGTCAGAGTTTCCTTTTCTGAGGCTGATTTTCTTTGCTTGCTTAACTGACAGGTGAGAGCCAGGGGCAATCTTCCTTCTTACCTTCAGGTGCCCGCCAGCACACAGGGGTGTGGGCACAGCTACTGGAGACTCAAGCAGGCACCCAGCCCCGGCAAGCAGCAAGCAAAGCCAGCACCCCTGCCTCTCCATGGCACCCATGAAGCATGCCAAGCAGGGAGCCCCACAGCAGGGATGGGCTGGCCTGACATCAAAACCACATGTCCATGGGGGCACTGCACCGCACTGCAAAGGCCACATTAAGAGCATGGCTGCCCAATACCCTCCACTTGAGTGTGGACCCTGCACGATGCCCGACACTGACTACACACTGCACTGTGCCTGTGTTTCACATACGTGCTGGCATGCATGAAGCATTTCAGAGACAAAAAGTCACGAGCAACAAGAAGGCTAAAGAGATAACAGCTTGATATAAATGAGAGAAAGACGGTACCCCTTCAAACCCAACCTGCAAATAAGTGAAAAGAGCCATTGCTCCCTAGGCAGTGGTCTGAGATGATTCAGATTGAAAGTCAGCGGTGTGCCATTGTGCTCCTGAGCACACCTCGGGTTATTAATTTTTCCCCTAGTATTTTTGAACAACAACGTGTAAATCATGTGAAAAGGTTTGTGTGTGTCCTCCTCCACCCAGCTGGCACAGGCCATGGTCAGGAGGCTAAAAGAGATGACACATCCTGCAAACTGCCTATGAGAAATGAAATGTGGTGAACGTGCCAATGCGTCCCATTTAGAAAGAATAGAGCAAGGCAGAAACATGCTGGCACACAGCCCTTCAGGTCAGCATTACTGCTCTCCAGATATAATATGATCTGGAAAATGTTAGATTTCAACTGCCATCATAATCTTTCAGGAACATAAAACTTTTGGCCTTTTTTTCCTCATAACATGGAAAATTTCCATCCATATGGTTCTCCGCAAAGCAGTAAGAATGAAAAAACTGGGAACATCTCACACAGGAACAGTTTTGGTTAAATAAACATTAAGGTGGGAATATATAAAGATAGCACCTGCGTGCTACCCATCTAACACTCAGTCTTGCACACTGAAATGTCTGCGTGAAGTCCTGGACTCATTGAGATTGGGAGTCAAAGTTTTATTCATTAAGAACAGATAGGAGAAACATTACACGAAAGAGAAAAGGGATTTTAAGTTTAACTCGCCAGTGAAGATAACACTTGGACACTTTCTGCACTATCATATCTTCACATTTTAACACAGAAGTCATCAGTATCCTGAAATGCTTAAGTTAGCAGCTTTTATGTATTCACAGCTTAATAAAGTATAGCTGTCATGTGCTGCAAATATTCACTTTATACAATCAAACGATCAATTCATGATCTTGCAGGTACTAAAACATGCACACATACCTGCTAAACTGAAAAAAACAATCCACATTTCATCTGTTAGCTGATGGGCACATTCTAAAATCACTATTTGTTATTCTCAGATTATTTAAACGCATAACTCGCATACATGGCGCATCACAGTCCAAGGGCCAAGGTAATGTTTGGCTTCATACCTGTGAAAGAGGTGGCTCATATTTGCTAAACTAAGCAAATACGCCATTCTCTGAAGGCAGTTTGAGACATTAACTGCATAATAGAACAAGAGATTGCACAAGCAATCAAAGAGATCACAAAGACATGTTCGATCAGCATGACATGGCTATCTCACCTTTGGGGTACTTTTAAGAACAGTACTAGATCTTCAGGAGATGCCAAATACTTATCTTCAGAGAAAAATCAAGCCCATCTGAAGGTGCCAGACAACAAGCTTGCCCTTGCAATTGAAGGCTTGGGTTTGACTTCTACTGCACTAAGAGACATTCTGCCTAACTTAACCTCAGCAAACCTGTAAAACACTATGATGAAAGGCGCATTATTCCACCTTTTGTTAAATTCAGTGCTTCCTTCATTTTTAATCTCTTGCTTGGAACCCCAGCACTGAGCGGGGAGCAGCGTGGGTCACCCATGGCAGCACAGTGAGCTCCAGTGCTACAAGTGGCTGTTTCAAGCAACAAGAAAAGTAAGAGATGAAGGGCACTGTGCACTTTCTAGGTGTGGGTTGTCAATGAAGCTGCTACGCATGATACTTTCTGGTGCGGGCACTCGTTTCCAGGAAACACTTTGGTAAACAGCTTTGAAGTCAAAATGAAGAATTACAGCCCCAGTGCTTTTTTTGCTTTTATCCACCATACCTTCATCACTGTACTAGTCCGTTTAAATGGCAAAGCAGAGCCGAATGCAAACAGCCTCCTTCTGCAGGCTGTCTCCACAGTTCAATTACCAGTGCTTTAACAGTGCTAATTAGCATTCCTCAGAGCTAGATCTCTTTGAGTGACAGGTAACCATGGAGAGTCACAATCCTGTAGGTGATCAGCAAGAGTCTGACTTTTCTTCTTTTTAATTAAAAATTAGAAATGCCTTAAACAATAATAATAATTCACTGATTTATGCTATTATCCCAGGGTTGCCAGGCTGGTGAGAAGAACATTAGTGTTGTAAGAATGAAACAATTTTTAAATGAATAGACCAGGGCAACAGAAAGGAGAGCGGGTTTATTATCTGTAACAAGAGAATGTACTCGTAATGATGGTACAAAATAGTAGACACTTCTCCAGAGAGTTGGCATGGAGACCAAAAATAGGACACTTTCCTGAATGTTGGACGGGATTGCCCCAATTTGTCTGAAATTTTAATAAGATAGATAAATACTAAGTCTGTTGCACAAACGGAATTTTCATCGGGATATCATTTCAGGAAGATTTAACCAGGAGTTGATATTGAGAGATAAAATCGCATCTGGTCCAAGTGAGAGCCAAGGCTGGAAATTGAATAAGTCAGATAACCAATTAGTGAAAATTGTTTTCAACGTAACTGTGCCATTTCCTGCCGGCTAATGATTTGGTTCTCTTTCCAGAAATGGACTCCAGCAGCAAAAAATTCATTGTCCTATATTTGAAAACTGCAGCCAGTCCAAATCAGGTTGACCCAACCTAATCAGAGTATCATTCATCAGCATTTAATGATGAATATTTTTAAGCCAAGCTTGCCAAAGATGGGGAAAAGGATAGATGCAGGTTTATACTTATGAAATATTTCCCAAAACAAAGTCATCTCAACTCAGCAAATTCATTACTTGTAGATTCTAATGACAATGGTTGCATACAAGACAATAAAAAGGAAACAGATAATAGAGAAAAAATTACAACAACGATCACAATTTAAAACTCTAACCCTTGTTCACAGGTAAAAATCACAGCTATTATCAATGAGGGTTCTTTAATGCTTCTCCACATAATTTATTAATATATGCAAAAAAAATGACATTAAATCAATATGGTTCTCTCTGCTATAGAGTTATTTACATCTTTAAGAGAGTATCATGCTACTAAAATTTAACTCTATATGGGAAGGAAGGAAGGAACTAAAGGTAATTACATGCCTATCAGAATTTTCGTTAGATTTCCTTTTAAAATCAGAATGGCAATCTAAAAACTTAATTTCTACAAATGCAGGTCAGAACACTTTCCTAAAAATACAAGTAAAAAAACCCACAGAGAGTGTTCCATCTGATCAATTATAAATGCATAGTAGGCACTAGCAACATAAAAATGCCTGATTTTTAGCTCATTAGACAAATATTTTAAGCTTACAAATGGATAAAAACGTAGCTATCTATAGCTGTCAGGTAAGGCAAATATCCAGGGCTAATCACAGTTTTACTGAAGTTTAAATAGAGCCAGATAAAGACAAATAAAAAGAAAATTAAGACAAAACATGTCTTCGAGTCTAATGTTATCTTTGGATTTTTTCCATATTTACAAAAATATCAGTCACTGACAGATTTTTAACTCCACTGAATGCTCCAGACTTTTTATTTTGGAAGGAGAAATTTTACAGGCAGACAAATCTGGGAACTGGCTTTGTGCTGTCTCTTAAGAGACTTAAGAACTCCTCAGCCCTGCGAGCTCTCATACAAAGAGGAAATATCAGCAGAGCTGCTAGCACTGAGCTGACCCAGTCTCAGCTAACCCTGATGACTCCCAGTATATTTAGCTTGAGTCCTTACTAGTTATACACACACACACACGCATATCTCCAAATTCTGGGGGACTTATCTTCTTCTGACCCTCATATTTCAAGGAAATAATGCATTAAGATTAATAATAAAGCTATTTTGGTGCAAATTCAGTCTGCTTATGTATCATGCAGAATGGTGCATTCAAATACTGTAAATGTTAGTCATCAGCATCAACAGAAAATTCTTAATAAAAGGCAACTGCTCAAAAAGAACTCTCAGAATAAAGGCAGCCTGCTTTTGAGACCAGGTTCTTCAGCTTGGTTTTAAAGCTGCTCTGCTTTCCTTAATCTCTACTGCAATGCAAGGCAGCAAGCAAGGGAAAAGAGACAGTTTACTCAGGAATGGGGCAGGAAAATAAACCCACCACTCAGTGGAATAACTGATCTTTGCTCTTTGAAAGAAAACCTCTCTCTTATGGATCTGCTAAAATTGTCACCTACTGAAACAGAAACTAGATTTAAGCAACTACACAAATCACTGACTCCTGTCAGTAAGTTCCAAATTTAAAGAGTTCACAGAAAATGTGCAAAGCTTTATTACAAATAGTTATCTTCTCATATGCTAAAGAATCTTCTCTAAAGTGTTCAGTTCAGAGCTATTTTAGTTAAAAAAAAAAGAAATAGAACATAGAAAATGAAACCTTCTATAGGTTTACTTTGCTGTTTAACAGCAAAGTGCTTACAGTTTATATCCTTACTTCACTCACCTAAATAACTGCAACCTGGCAAGTTTAGGTTTTCAAAGATTAATTATCCTATCCAAAGATGATTCATTTGCCTCTGAAAGACTTTCCCTTCACGTTAGTAAACTGATATCAACGTGCTTACATGCTACTAGTAGGCTACAATCTAGGTCACTAAAAAGCCATCTATCACCAGTGGCGTGCCTGCTGCTGCGGCGAGGCACATGATGGGTATCTGTGGAGCAGCA
>JANHGB010045871.1:65743-79528 GCA_026283785.1 Coracopsis vasa | reverse complement strand
TTTTTTTTTTTTTTTTTTTTTTTTTTTAATTATACAAGTAAATTGTTTCTCTCCAGTAAAGGAAAACCAATTGATCAAACTGAAATTTACTTTGCATTTTCACATGTAAAATTAGAAAGCCACGGAGACTATGCTGCTAAAACCACTGGTGTTCCTGGGTGTGCCTTTACCCATCGTACTACATGCAGATAAAGATCTCTGCAGGGACTGAAAACAAGCACCAAGGATATGCAGAGCTTAACAAGGCCCTCAGGTTTGAAAAGGAAGAAGCTGAAGTCTCTGGTAATTACACAACTATAGTGCCAGCAAGACAGTGACAAACATTTAGAGACCTCTGTGAGGATGACCTGCAGGTAAACAACAAGCAGTGCAAGCAAATTACCTCAACATCTGCAGATTTTAGCAGGATGTCTCTAAGTGGACTGTAATAGTCTGAGGAAAAAACATGGTCCTCAGTGTAAACCACATTTAACCTTAAGGAACCAAGGTCATCAGGTTTCAATGACTTGTTACCATTATCTCTAGGCTGCAGGAAATACCTGATATACAAAAAAATAAGACAGAAAGTTTGTTCTGAAACATGAGATTATCTCAGGCTGTACATGAACATATATAAAATGTACAGATACATACAATGTTTGCATGTGTATTAAATTCTTGAGAGTTCTGAATCAGACTTTTTTAATTTGCCAGTTTGCTTTGCACCAAGTCCAAGATGGGAAGTTCTGATCATAAAGTTTTATGCAGATATGATTAAAACCCCCCACACTAAAACTATGGCACTGCTGATGAACTGCAGTAAATAGTATCACAAAGCCAACATATTAGAACTCCCACATGCAATACAGACGCAGACCAAAATCTCTAATCACACCATCAAAACTTCGTGTTCTTACATTTGCTAAGATTACTTTGGCTTGCTTACAAAAAAGATACAAATTAAATCTATTTAAACTTTATCACCTAGCAGTAATTACTCTTAGTCTTCATAGCAGACATATGTTTCTACTTATTCTCCAAAATAAAAATGTCAAATACCATGCTTCGTAAGAACTAGACTGTCGGAGAAATTTCAGAGGAAGTCTCAGCTCTCCTAGAAACTCGTCTCCAAACTTCAAGTTACTGGCATTCCAGAGATCGACTCTGTAATAAAAACAAATTATTTTTAAAGATTCATAATAAATTTTAAAAAATAAAAACAAATAATCTCAAACTTGTTTCAAATTCTGTCTTCTTTTTTTCCCCTCAAGCCTATGAGTCTCAAAACTACAATAGTTTTCTAAACAGTAAAGAGACAACCTTACCTTAGTTAGATTGCTGGAGCCTTGCAATTTGCCTCCATGAAACATCGGTATAAAAAAATCATCTAGACTCTCTCTCCCTTACCTGTCCTGCTTCCACTATCCATACTGATAAAGATTCAGAGGGCTGTTTTCCTATCCCAGATAATGAAAAAAATATGTGTAAAATGGACACCAGGGTGAAAAAAAGGTGCAGAGATATTTAAAGACTCCATACTGTTAGTCCTGGTCTAATCTGGGATTACTAGCAGCTAAACATCATCTTTACAGAGTTAGACTAAATGCCTATACAGTCCTTCCCAGTTCTCTAGCTCCTGAGAAGATTCAAATTTGCTGCACTTAAACCAGTTCTGTACAGATGCTGAGGACAGTTCTACCACTCCACATGATCTGCTTACTGACTGAAGCCTACACAATTTCTGGCACTCAGTCCCTCATGTTTGGGAAGCTCTGTGTATGTGTCTCTAGATAATACTTTCTTCTCTTTTACATGCTCTTCAACATTAAGACGTAAAACAACTGCTCTGAGCTTCAAAGTATAAGTACCGGTATCTAACATGGCATTCGTAGATAAAAATTACGATACCCACCCTGAAGCATAGGTTTCAAATGCCAGAGTAGTTCTTTACGTACATAATTTAAGGTTTCCTTTGAGAGGCACTTTTATTTTAAAGAAAGCTCAGATTTGAATTTTGCAGCTAAGTGACAGTCCGAATGTGCCTTAAACTTGGGGAGGTGAGAAATATTTTGGAAAAAAATATAGGTTTTCAAATAATAAAACATTTTTAGAAGAGCAACTTCAATTTGCATTAGGTGCAAAGTCATCCAATCATGGACATATTCACACAACCTTCCTATTCTTGAGCAAGCCACAGTAGGCTCGTCAATGAATGGGTGTTGACAGTCCAGCTAAAGGTTTGTCCTACCTTATGCAAGTGCAGAGGACAGCATGTTAAGTCCTCTGAGCCTTGTACCTCTCAACAGTGTTTGATGCATCAAGTTTCATACAGTAGACATACCATCAGCTCACACTGCATGCCTGCTGGGTAAAGTTCTTCAGACCCTGATATTTTGACAGTATTTCTGCAGGGGAAGAATTCCCCCAAGGGAAAAAAAGCTTCTTTGAAAATTCAACCTCTTCTCCCCCTTTTCTTCATATCTGGATGGTATGTTGCTAACTAATTCAGATAGCTAAAAGCAGCTTCAGGAGGAAAGGAATCTTTTGGGAAGTTTATTTACGCATAGTCTAATTTACACTTTACCAAGTATTTACAGGCTACTAGTTTCTAGTTTATCCAAATTCTTTCAAGATGCCCACTAGAAATAACACTTTTAAACATATGCAGCCAAAAGGTGTGCCCCCACAGCAACTTAAGTTACAGAAAAAAATCAGTGCGAAGGATTCGTAGGAGAGGAACTAACAACTCAAGGTAGATCTTACACAGTAGGCAAAGCAGGCATCAATTCTGAAATGATTGTTTTGTGCGCTCAGGAGTACAAAGCATAGCAGCATCTTAACAATCATAATACACAGACCTCCAATTCTAAAAGATTACTGTTTTCTGAGCTTTTAAAACGCAAAATTATGGCAAGTGTTATTTTGAAACTGGTCAGACTTCAGTCACAGAAAGAAACAGCAGAGAGGGGGAGGAGAAACAATGAATTCACCAGAACATCTGGTCCCTAAGTGCTGATATGCCCTGCAACTTCCTACACCCACTCAAAAAGAGAAACTTTCATAGAGAGAAACCATGAGAGATTAAGCCTCCTCTTTACCCTGTGGAATGGTATTTTTCTCAGCAGAGAAAAAGAAAACAACCCCCCAAACCCATAAATCGTATGATCTGTCCAGAAGGCATGGGGGCAATCTAACTCTGACTAAACAGACTGGAGGAAGTGAGTGGGGGTGGAAGGGGAACCTGAGAGGGAAACAAAAACAGTGTCCTATAGGGGACAAAACCTCTGAGCAAAGAGTTTGCCCAACCAAGACTAATACTTTATCTGTTCTTGTCTATTATTTAAGCGCTTAATCTTTTCCCAACTATTTTGTAAAGCTCCTCACAAACTATCCATCCTTACCACACTGTGATGTGTTGGTTTTAAGGAATGAAAGATTCTTCTGAAGCTGAGTATCACATACATTATCATTGCAGACAGTAATTTCTCCAGAAAATGACACTTAGCAAGTAAAACAACTATATAATTCCATTTAGTCCAGTAGTGAAAAAATAAGAATCAACTGAAATATTTAAGCAATGTGCAACCACTGTCTACCAATGTCCAGGGTCCCCTCCCAGAGGGGGGACAAAATTACCAAAGGATACTAGCTTTCATTTAAAGCCAGTGTGTGGCTAGGCATCATGGTTACAAAGACTAGACTGGGACTCCAAAGACATTGTTCAGTTGCCTATTCCATCACACACATCTCATGGGATATGGGGTATGTTGATTTGTATCTGCCTACACCATGCAAAGCTTTGGAGAACTTTAGTGTAGTGCTAGGACTGGGTCATCTGCTGTGCTGCAAGACTGACACCACTGAAGCAGCATGGCACTAAACCTGGGCCTTTGCTTTCTCTCCTTTGAATTAGCTGCCCTTAAGCCAGGTACCTTTGCATTGCCTGACATGGATATTCTCTGAGAAACGAAGTACAGCTCTTGTCTCACTCACATACGAATAGTTTCCCTTTCCTGTCTCACAGAACCATGGCAATTAAATCCATTGATGGTCTTGTAACACCGCAATACTACACTAACAGGCTACATGAACCAGCAGTTGACCATCAAATTAGAACAACCCTCACCCATTCATTCACGAACATAGATGCGTCTTGCTTGCTGGGAGTAAGTACTGCTCCCCCTTCCTGGTCTCCCCATCTTTCCTTACAGCCAGCTTTGCTTCTAAAGGTACTAGGGAATGTTTTGGAAAATAAGCCCTCCTTGCCTTTCCAGTGGGAATACCTGGGGAGGAAGGGGGTGCCACCATTCTCCCTCAACCTTTCTTCTTCCAAATCCTAAAGTAAAGGAGAGGGGAATTTCTCACCACCTAATGGAGATACAGCAGTTTTCAGCTACAGTGCATCCACATCACCAGATGGCCTAAGGCTCTTAAGTTTCAATGTTTGTGATGGTATGACGCATGTGGTACCTTTAGGTTTTTGCACCTCCTATTGTTTTCTCTCCACTCCTCCTATTTTCCTGTCCCCACAGACACTGTTGACAGACCTCAGCAGATTTTAAAATAGTACCAAGTGGGTGGCAGGGGGTGAGGTGGGGTTGTTTTGTTTTTTTGAAATCAGAGTTGCTTCTTTCCTGAGCAATGGATTTCACATTTATCACAGCCAGCCTTGCAAGAAGGGGTTAAAGTCTGGCAGGCAAAAGAGAACAGAAACTGCCTCTGCCCCAGAGAAACTCCAAGTTCAAGAGTTTCCTTTTAGGGAAGAAGGACTCTATATGGGTTGCTAAAATTAAGTGATAAAAGAAAAAACACTAACTGGGAGGAACACAGAGCTTCTGGTCTCTCTTGGGAAACTGATGGAGGGAAGGAAGGAGGAGAGAAGAAGGAAGGAAGGGGAGCCCAGACAGAAAAGGCTGAGCTTAATGACAATCACAGATGAGTATACCCACAGTGTATATAGGATATGAAGGAAAATAATAAGGATCTCTCCCACAGCAGAACCATCACGCATATTCAGATACAATCTACAGGAAGGTGGAGGTAAACAAACATACACAATGACAAAGACTCATCTTGATTTAAAAGCAGTAAAACCATGCTTGCCACTTCGAAAACTGAGTCTCCTACAAAGTTACACAACTTTAGAAGACAAATTTATTAGAATAAAATGTTTTATATTACCTAATCTCCATTTTGTCAACTTCATCAACATCTTCAATATCAAAATGGGATTTCTTGTTGTAGCTACTGGGTCTTGTAACCTAATAGAAAGGAGGAAACTTTAACAACTTGATCTGATACAAATGCATTCTGATGTTACGTGTACGAAGCTTTGGAAGATCACAGCCTTTTACTATCAGCAGTGATTTCAGTCTTAATTTTGAAAACATTCAGGCACTTGAATAAACATGGTGACTAAACACATTCCTGACTATACAAAAGTGATGGTTACACAATCGTATCCAGAAGTAAACAGATATTCCATACTGTCTTTACAGAGAAAGGATGTCTTTAATATTACTACAGTACTTTGAGTTTACATTGACAAAAGAAAAAAAGTCATGGAAAGGAGTACCACTTTTATAATCCACCTAGGGAAATAAAAGAACAATTAATAACTGGGTTTTAAATACAGCTGTACAACTGGTGTTTCAGAGTGTCTCAGATGGCCTGAGGCACTCTAAAGCAAGGGGGGGACAGGCCGACACAAAACCATCCTTAAAAACATTTTATCCAGTTATAATTGGGAAGCTCTGCCTGTCCTGATATCCTGGAAGTCAATTTATCATGTCCATGCCAAAAAATACCAAGCAGATCAACTGTCCAAGAGATGCTTGCATGTATTATGCATATCAGAGTATAGAACCAGGTGCACAGTTCAGCAACCGTATTTGCAAGACTGGTAAACAGCAAAGCATGGGCAGAAAGTAATGGGAAGATAGCCGTGAAGTGTGGAGCATTAGCAAAGAAGTTTTTGTACAAGCATATCTTAACATTTGTTTTCTAGCAGGATTATAAAAAGACTTTGATGGTTGTATTTTTGTACAGTGTGTCAGAAACTTGAGAAAAAGGCTACCCCACCCAGCTGAAACCACAGCAGGAACTGATCGAATGCAAGCGTGTATGATGTGGGGGTTCAGCTCCTGGTTGCACATAGAAGCTGAAATTTAGTGTAGGTTTAAATACACTTGTACCTTCATATTTCCCACTCACAAAAACTAGCTTTTATTGTAAACTTGACTTCTTGGTTTTCTACTGCACATCAGATGCAGATGGTACAAACAAGGGAGGCAAAGATATAGCTGCACAAGTGGGGAGGAATCAGAAGAGACTCTTAAAGCACAGGACACTCAACAGAGCCTTTTTTGTGTGTGTATGTATGTATGTGTGAGGGAGGCACCATTTTCAAAGCAATACATAAAAACTAAAAGATGCTAGCAGGACTGGAGACCAAATGCTCTAGACTAACTGAACCAAGTGCACCTGGAAGCCCAAGAGCATGGGGGATTTAAATGTAGCCTACAATTTCAGCAGCTTAGCACAAATCTTTTCACCCTTGCAACTGCTGTCACTGTGGCTTCAAGAAATTATCTTACATACCTGCAAATGACATTTTCACTACTATTGTGAAGCTAATACTGTAATTTTTAATAAGGAAGCAAATTTTAAGCCTTTTACTATCTCTAACACATGAGTTGTTAAAAAAATGTTATAGCATAGGTGTAACTTACAGCACATCCCTTTAAGGAAACACATTTCTGAGTTGTTTTGGTGGACTCTGCATGTACTAGGTTTCTCTGTTTACCTGTATGACTGCTTAGTGTGCATATTAATAGAGTTCAAGAGTGGTATTGCTCTGAAGATAGCTGTAGGAAGTTCATCCATTCCAAGGATGGAATGGAAGATGAGGGACCTCCTAGTTCACAGTGCTGAACTAAGCTACCATTTTACAAAGAAGGGGGCACAACTCTGCTGTGCTGGTGGTCCCTTTCTTTAGGCAAAGCTGGCAAGCTGTTTAACCCCAGTCATTTTTTTTTCAGCACATGCAGGTTTGCAAACAGGTCCCCAGCACTACCTTCTTTGGTTTCCATAAGAGGACCATTTTCTCATAGCTGCATATAGAAATTCGAGCCCTCACACCACACTGCAGCTGGAGCGGTGGTGAAAATGGTTCCTGGCCATCAGGTGCAAGTTTCGCTCACAGCACCCCTTAAATAAGCCCGTAGATTTCCCAAATCAACTATATGCTATTTTCCTTTTAGAAAATCAAATTTGGTTATAGAAAGGAAAGCAGCCATTCAATGCTTTTTACAGATCAGCTTCTTCCTTGGAGGCATGGCCGATCACTGTGTTAGTAGACTGAAGGAAAGGTGATGGAATTGTTTGGAAGCAGTGAGTGACACTGCTATTAACAGTATGAATCTGTGCAGTTCCATTAGCATGCACGAGCCATAGGTCTGCCCATGTCTCGTTAGTGAATGTATTTCCCGGCCATAGCAGTTCTACTGAACCTTGTTCCTCTGAGACATTTAGCGTGATATATACTAACTGCTTTCAAAATGACATAAATTTATTATGGCTTTCTCTGCACTAAGGGTATGTTTATGTTTCAGAGTTCTGGCTGATTCAGACATTTCCCAAGCTCTGCTCTTACCCGCACAGAAAACGTTTTGCTCTGAGTAGCAGAACAACTGGGGCATGGGCTTGAGTTCAGGTTTTGCTTCTGCTGATACTTGCACGCAACCCAGCTCTCAGCATAAAGGCAAGATAAGCAAGCCTCCAGCCCCCTCCACAACTCCAGCTGGAAGATGCTTCTGTTTTTCTCCTTCCTCTCCCAGTATGGCACCCCCTGCCAAGTTCAGTGTTTAAATACCAAACGTTCTCGGCTTCCGCAGTGCACAGAAGGCTGAGGAATCAGACAGGTGAAGTTTTGTGCTTTACAGTCTGAATTCCTGGCTTACATTCTCATTAAAAAGCTCTCATTGACAGATGCCCTGAGAACTGCCAATGTTAAATGTAAGGACGCCCAGTTTAGTTTGATTACATATAGCATCATTCTTGTGTCACTGGCAAAGGCCAGATGAGGGACTTGACTTAAATCCTGGACAGCCTCACGCAGTACCATGGGATCTCTCCCCTGCCAACCATGCCCATGCAGCACCTCTGGAGCCTCACCAAGTCTGCAAGCAGGCACAAAGGCTCACTGCTAGCTAAAGTTAGGTCTGCAGGGAAGTTACATCCTAGGAAGAGATGTGTTGGGTTAGCAAAGGAAAGATTACCTTAGATAGCTATCCTGGCCAAGCCTCAGGGCTTCCACCCCTTTGGGCAGTGAGAAAGTGCTCCTGCCAATGAAGAACTTGCTATCTGTTCCTCAAATCCAAATACAACAACAGTGCTCATCAACAAGACCATGTTGCTGCTAGTATGACAGACTTTAGATTAGTTGGTATAATTATCAGCTTCTAAGCATAGATGGCCTTTTATTTTGGGCTTTTTCTTTTAGAGGGGAAAACAGCAACAAACCCCTCAGTGGCCTTGCCAAGAATGATATGTGCACTTCAGATCTACACAGTGCAACAGCACTTTTAAGGCTCCTCTCTCCCCAGCTCTCCTTCCTGATGTGGCTGCCTGTGCCCCTGAACTGATTTGAAAAACCACATCCCACGGTGCCACCCCTATGTCGGCAACAATTTCTAACACAAACGTGTCCTGAATGATGCAAGCCATATGGCCAGAAAAAGCTTTTCAATGATATGCCACCTGCACTGCACTACTCTGGCTTTTCATCAACTTTGTTATGCCAGATATGTTCTTGAGGTGTCTACTGAAACAGAACAGTTAAACACAGATCAGGACTAAGATGTCCCAAAGAAAAGATTCACATACTTTAGAAGACAGAATTAAAAGTTTCCAGAGGTATCAAAATTATAAACATATGCACATATATGTATGGACACACCACAATTACAGCTACTCTTGCCAGAAACAACCGAAATAAGAACTTTCATGAAAGTTATACTTCGTTTTAACTGGACTTGTTGAAAACGCTCTGGATTAAATCAAGCTGTAGAGGTTTCACCCACTTGGAGGAAAGGCACTGGTATTGCAGCAGACTGGTAGACAGCCAGAACATCCAGTTTAAGTGTATTTTTCCTCTACAGTTTTCAGTATCCCTAGGACATAACCTTCCTCCCAGTGACTGGGAATCACAGGGTGGAGCAGCTATAAAAACAAAGGCTAAAAAGATTGCTGTTGTCGTTTTATTTTTAAATCCCGTTTTTAGCTGTTCTTTTTCAAAACTCTTCTCGGGTGAGTTGCCATGGAACATAAAGGCTGCTGCTCAGAATCGCACCTTGAAGGTTTTCCTGCATAGTATCTGAGCTGAAGCAACATACTGCTCCCTCAGCAGACGGCGAGTCTAATCCTGGGCACTTCTTTCCCCTGCACCATGCTTTGAAACAGTCTTCAAAGAAGACAGCTGGCACAACATGGAGCAGGATATTGTGCCAACTATCTACAGTATAGTATTTCAGCTTATCACCCGTTCCTTTGAAATACCAACCTCAAAATAAAACACTTCATCAAAATGTGGATTGTTGGTCTTCTTTTTAACTTTAGTCTTTTTGGCTTCTGATCTGAATTAAGGAAAGAAAGAAAAAAAAAAAAGGGTAAGAAACAACATCAGCAGACGTGTGATTCTACAACAGGGCGACTGAGGAACAAATAGTCATCCACTTGATTTATCTGGTAAAGCTAGAATGCCACATGGCTCCAGCACAGTAAGGAATCCACACTCACACACATTTAATAGAGAGATTCACTGCATGCCTGTTTCTCTGAAGTGGCAGTAATCACAGTTTGTTATCCTCTCTTAAACACAAGCTCTTGATTCTGTCACTCACTTCGTCCAGCAGAATCTTATATCTGTACAAAGCAACTGGCAAGAATGAGGCCCTGAGGAGCAACATTTGGGGGACAGTTTCAGTCTTGATGCGACTCAAAAATTCCTCATACCCTAACAGCACAGGAGACAGGAAGACCAACAAATAGCTATTTCTGTGGTTTATGTTTTATAATCCTGGCCTGAGGAATCAATGAATGCTTCCCAGTGGTGTGAAATAATCAAAACCACCCAGAACCATTTCCTCAGTAAGAGTATTTTTATTGCTGTATTACCAGCCTTTTCCCTGCAGCCCCAAGAGCACTTAGTTAATGTTCTGCTGTTGAATTATTATTATGAGTAGTGCTGAGCTCTGTAGGATTAAGTCTCTCAATTTCTACTGCTCTGTAGGAACAAGACATGGCAGACCTCTTTCAAAGCACTCCCTGGGCAATAGGCCTGACAAAGTTCAGCACTGCTCATTCATCCTCTCTGGCCAGCGCCATCCACCTGTGCCCGCCTTTTGGAATACGGACATCAAACTGCTTGAGATTGGGCTAGAGCCAGTCAATGCATTTCTCGCAGGCCAGCCAACAGCTGTTTGATGATTTCCAAATGTTATGATCCTATGCTTGATATGTTCTCATTACCTACAAGTGAAAAGCTCTGTGTTGTCCTTGTGTCACCAATCTTCCCCTACAGCTCTGCAGGCATAGATAAAACAGACACAGATAGAAAGGCACATCAGCCATGTGGAAAACTGACCTACTAATCATTTCATTCCAGAATCTATTCCTCATTTCTCATTCAGCAAAGCTGCTTAAGATAGGCTGTAACTGTTTATAGTAACTGGACAATTCTATGTATTCTTTTACAGAGGTCAAGTAAAGTTGGGTTTAATTCCCAGTGCTGCCACAGGCTTCCTGTGTGACTTGAATGGGCCCATCCACGAGCATACAATGTTTTCCCATCTGTAATAGAGCCTTAGAAACAGTTTTGGTCAGGAAGTCTGATAGCTAAGTACAAATCACACAATAAACAGCAGCACATTTGGTGAAATTTTTATGCTTGGCACTGCATAAATGTAGCAGAATAAAGCAGCTTTACTACTCTAAAAGGAGAGGCATTGAAAAATTCAGAGAGGAGAATGATGTACAGATTAAGAATATCCCACTGTTCCTAGGAGGAGCTGAGAGATCAGAGAGACTAATCGCCTCCAGGACGTAGGGCAGATTGCCTATCCCATATCATCAGTCACACTTGCCAATCAACCTCTTCACTGATAAGCCCATCTGGGAAAGGACTGGGAAGCAGGATGTAGAACAGGAGGCGATTAAAGCAAGCACAATTATTGGGCAATTACAAAGCAGTCAATGGGAATAAGCTGCATGCTGCTTGCTGGAGATAGGAGCAAGCCTTCTCCCCCCACCAAAAAACAGGCAGTAATAGAATGAGGCTGTGCTGCTTATTCTGAAGGGAAATACATTATCAGTTGTCATACACAGCCAGACTTGCGGGCAGAGGGAAGCAGACAAAGGTAAGTTTGGACATTCAAAGATACAAGGGTTAGTCAAAAAATCTCCTTACAGTAATAGCCACCCAGTACCATCTGAAACAAGTTAGAGGCTTAAAACATCAAAGCATACAACTCAGATGCACAGCTCATTAATGGAGACAATGAACAACATATCTAGACAAAGATGAAGAATACAGACTGACTGCTCTATATTCTGGTCATAGACTGGTCAAAGACTCCTCTGCATGCAAGGTAAGAATTTGTCAAGAATACATCTTATTTACAGTATTTTCAATAAAACTATTTCAGTAAAACACTACAAATAACCCATGCTACTAAATCTGATTCTCTGAGGTCATAGCAGAGCTGATTTATTCCTAATACGGCACGAACATGAAAGATGACTCTAAATAACCAGAAATAAAACAGTGACATATGACAACATGGGAAATTTTTCTAACAGAACACAAAAATTTAATCCCAAATTTAAACTGAAGATTAGTATGCATAATGTCATTACTAAAAGCTCATTCCAATTTTATTCATGCTATTATATCCACCTGTGTCAAATTATAGGACTAAGACACCTAGGGCTTTCAACATACACATTAATTTGCCACACCTACAAAGTTAAAAGGCTCCAAATATTCACATACAAACGTGCATACTCTGCATGATGTTGATGTATTCAGCTTTCTCTTCTGCCCCTGCCCAAAATAGGCAATAAATTTGCTCAAAAACTGGTCTCCAACTGTGAGGTGAGAAGATGCACAAATTAAGCCTAACCACAAATTACATACTCCAGGATATTCAAATTATTCAGAGATTATTCAGTCCTTTACATAAATCAAACCTGAAACAAGCCTCAAATTGCTTACTCTAGTATAATTCAGTAGTTCATACATGCACACACCAACACTTAACATATTCTAGTGGTGTCTAAGTACTCCCATCTGTCCATCCGAGAATGCAGACTTCCAATAGACAAAGGAATCAGGAACCTGACTGCTTTCCTTATAAAATGGAAGCTCTTGCATGTGCAATACTTGCCTGGAGGGTCCTGCTAAGGTAACGGTGGCATACGGATCACATTGCCCATTCACAATGGGCAGCCCTTGGCATTCTAAAACTCTAGAAAAGAAGAAAATGCAGACAAACAAATTAATGAAATGGGAGGAGACTGGAGTGAAAATAAAAGCAACTCATTCTCATCCTGTTCCTTTTTCTAACACTTCACACTAGGCAATTGAAATGTCACTATGCACAAGCCTTTAATTTATACCTAAACTTCAAAACACATTTTGGCCTGAAATACTAACTTTCACGAGGTCAAAAATACTGTTAAATTACAGAGAACCCTTAAATTGTGGGATTCTTATGCAAGTACAACAACTTAAGGTTCATGAAATAAGAGTCTGCTGTCAAGATGGGAGCTGTCAGCACTGTAAAACTCTGACAACTTATTCACCAAAAGGAAAAAAAAACAACCAGAATTTACTTCTGTAACAAAAGACTACAAAACCCGAACAGATGGATCCCAGCAATAGTCAAGTAATTTCTCAGAATCGTATTCAAGAAGGCCTCAGTGCTCTTGGTAAAATTTGGCATGGGCATATTTGTAAAGGTGAGTTAACTACGGATCAGGAAACAGTACGACACAGCCAACTTTCTCCATAAAACTTTTAAGTAGCAAAACTGAAGAAACACATTCAGCAGCTCAGCACTGAAGAAGTCAAAGAGACACTGGAGGGACAAAATGGAATGAACTGGGCTTTGCTTCAAGCACTCTGGCACTCTCATTTTAACATCTCTTTGGGGAAAAAAGAAAAAAACTATCACAACCTCAAAATGAAAAATATTTCATGTTTCACAAGTTAAAACCTAATGAGGAACGAAGCACCAATTGGAAACAAAGGTAGACAAGCCAGATGCCAGAAGCAGAGGACTCTCCCTCTGCTTCCAACAGGTAAACCTCTTGGGCTGATATATTTATACGATTACAACTGGAAAATTTTGGTGAAAGCTGTTTGGGCAAATGAATAGTACTATACTCACAGTGTGAAATTTCTGGCAAACTTCAGGGTGCTACAAGATCAGCAAAAAAATAATACCCATTTCACTGCTTTCAGTGACACCAACTTTGATGCACAAAAAACCCCAGTAAAAAATCAACAGATTAGAATTCAGTAACAGATAGTGCTTCACAATTTTATACACATAGCAAGTTATTTGGTAACATATGATGTGGACTTTAAATGCAGTTTAAGTAGAGACCTATTTCTTACTCTCATAAAGGGAGGAAAAAAAATTGATATTCTGCACCAATACAGGAATCAGTTTTGTATTGGAGGAGGTATTATCTAGATAGTGTGATCTTCACTCTTTGTGTACTTCTAGGACTGTGTGGACC
>JANHGB010045871.1:35662-59405 GCA_026283785.1 Coracopsis vasa | reverse complement strand
TGTGATAGTACAGAGAAAAGGTAAGTAAGGAGAAGGTGTTACTTCTAGCATATACTGATTTTCAGAAGAGATAAAAGAACCAAATAAAAGTTGCAGCAAAGTATGTGAAAATTAAGGGAAGCAACACAAAAGAAGAGGTACAATCAGGGAAGGATAAATCTGCCCAATGACAGCACTATATTGGTTCTTGTAGGGAAAGTGAAGAAATTGGACTTCAATGTAGTAGGGCAGGAAGCCAAGGAATGGGTCAACATATCATGGCAGTTACAGAAGCATGTATATTAAAGCAGCATGGTGAGGAACGCAAGAGGAGTGAAGCACAAAACAACAATCACAACATGCAGCAAACTATTAGAGCCTAGACAGCAGCTTTAGCTGAGCTGACTGTGGCCTACAGCAATACTAAACTGACGCAACAGATAGCGTCTGTGCAGGCAGATAAAGGAAGAAAGAAGACCAAAGACCAAAAGGCATGATAGCTGGACACAGAAAGGCTGTTATGGCTACATAATGAAGCCAGCCAGAGACACAAAAATCTCCCACGTTGTTTTAATTTGCTTGGAAAGGTAGGTTGGTCTCAAGAAGACACACAGTGTGCTATATGGGATATACAGGGTTTATGGAAAGCAAACTGCAACGATCTCAGACTTGAGGCCTGTCCAAGTTTAACCTGCTCCCGAGAAGGAGCTGCCCATACACAGTACAACCCCTCCTCTCAGGCAGGGCCTGCATGTCACTGCACACATGCACGAGCACATAAGCAAGCAAAATAAGCTGGGTGAGCATGTCCTGATTTTTCCCCTCTGCCAGCCAACAGAGGCCACAAAGACCTACAACTAAGAGATGGATTGAAAACCATGTGACAAAAAGGAAGGCAAAATAAAGAAGCCAGTTTTGGAATTACTGAAATTCATCCCAAAGACAGGGTGTGATACTTGGCAGGGTAAAAGTTACCAAGAATACAGCCAAAGAGAAGCTTTTGAGCCTACTTGCAGGGATTTGATTATGAAGTAAATAAAAAGATAAGAGAGGAAGAACAGACTAAAACCAGATGTTTTAAGGAAATTATGACACAAATAAATAAGGCACCTGGAGGACTGCAGGGGATATTCAACTATAAGAAACAAAGCAGCAAAACAGAAGCAGCATCCCCTTAACTTACTTTGAGGTTTCCTACCTAGCTGGTGAGTAGGGGTTTCCTCCCAAGTGCTGAGTATTGCCAAGCCAAGCATCTGTCCCAGGCTGGCCACAGATGGTAATATTTTAAATAAAAATTCAGACATGCCGGTAAGTGAACTGAAACGATAGACACCTGTGACAACCAGGAGAGCAGGATGTACAGCAGATTGGAGGAAAGCATCTAAATTTCATGCCACAACACACTGGAACCACAGGGAACAATAACCCAGAACTCTTGGGCCAAGGGAATGCACTAGCTAAGAGTCTGGATCAAATCTCAACAACTTTTGGGTGATAGGCGGTGCACACAGGAAGGGAAGGTAAGGGAGTGAGCTTAATGAGAGCTGTGGCACTGACGCAGTGAAAACCCAGCCAGTTTCTTCATCCCTATCCAGTCCAAGTGTAAGAATTTCTCTACTAAATAAATCCTTGAAGACTCTTTCACATAGATTCTCACATCATATATTTAACTAGATGTATTACAGTAGCAAATACACCATTCTAAATGAAAAATTAAAGAAGAGGTCACAGTTTAAAAAGAAGTAATTATTTGTGGACCTAGAAAACAACCAAATGTACCTTCAAACACTACATGGAGGCTACAGCCTTCTGTGCTGGGCATGCTTTGGCACACCTGAGGTACGTGAAACTTTTAATGCTTTAAAAACACAACTTGAAACAACTCAGAACAACTTTTGATTACATTTATGTGAATAATCAGATTATCTGGGATCTTGATTAACAATACTTATTATTAAAGGGCAGTGAACTTTCCTACACATGCAATAATTTCATTAAGGAATTCAAATTAAGCTGATTCATCACTCCTACTGAAACCTGATGGCAGTTAAGTTGCCAGCTGAGTCTCAAAGTAATGCTGATGCATTAAATCCATTTTGATAGGAGAACTAGGGTAAGGTTATACAAATTGTGTCACAGTTAACACAAAAATGCTCTCCACCTTGAATTCAAGAAATAGTATTAATAGCTTGATGCTGTCTAGATTTATGTAACTAAAAAGATGTTAACGTATCTCACTGGGATTACTGACAATGCAATCATCAAGCAGTGGACGCAAAAAAATTAAATAAAATCGCACATAAAATCACAGGTATTTAACAGTAAAATCAAGGCATTATATCCTCAAAAACTATGTTTTATTAAAAGCCAAAGTACAGAAATACTCAATCCAAATCAACATTCAGATACACCAAGTTTGTGAAAAGCAGGAAGAACTGTGGAGACTTCTTCAGTTATCTGAACACCAACACACAGATCAGGCTTGTTAAGTTTAATTTACCTGAAGTTTTTACACTAATGCAGATAGAGCTGTTTATACCAAGAAGCACAAACATCACACGCATCTAAAAGCATGACCGTACGCTGCCCACTTTGAATTTTTCATCTGGTCCTACAAGGCCACTTACCTCATTGTGACACTTGATTATGCCAAAATTACTGAAGTGAGTTGTGAAACATCTCGCATGTAAGGCAATACACGTGCAGCTTTTCAGAGCTAGTGTAACACTTTCACTTATCAATTACTACCCTTTCCTTCCTCTCAATGCTGGGTATCCTCTTAGGACTGTTGGTGTCCTTAGCTCCTGCTAGAGCCTCTCCCCTACAAGTTTCAGCAGAGAAAGGGATCATCTCTCTTACACATATGCTATAGCATTCTGTGCCTAGAGGATCACACTGTGAACATATTACAGAAATTGCAGGAAGGATGTTTTGGGGTCATTCTCTGGAAACACCAAAGAAAGTGGGTTCTGCAGACAAAACCTTCCCTTAGCAGTGAAACTTCCTTAATAAAGCATCATCCTCTGCAACATCACAACTCTAGAAGCACCAGGCTCCTAAGACTCTCCACAATTTTTAAGACATTGGTAAAGTACCCACCTGGAATGATCCTGCTGATGCTTTCTCCTCTAAAACCATATAGATACACTGTCTTATAGGTAGGATTTCAGAAAATCAAAAAAAAAAAAAACCCAACTATTTAGACTTTTTTCTGAGCAATAGCCTACTACTGAGTTATCACAGAGGAGGAGCAGGAGCTGCTTGGGGAGGAAGGCACAGACTTTTAATGTAAGACAAAATACCTTGACCAGTTGCATGGGATAAAGGAAAAGGTGAGATTTACTGCACAATGAGAGCATATCAGAATGGTTAACCTGGTACCCTACCAGGAGCAAAGCATTACACATATTGTGAACAGCTTCTGCTGGCACACCGTCCCCTTTTACTTTCTACCCTGAAATGTCAGTCATGTCCTAGGTTCAGCTAAAATCTATGATATCCCACCCAAAGAAGGCTCTGCTTCACCAAGTGGTGGTTATATTGTTGTTTGCGCAGAACTAAGACATCTGGTGATGAAAAACAATGTCAAGTAAATGCTCCTTAAAAGTTTTTAGTGTCTTGTCACTTTAGATCTTCTTAGGGAAAAACAAGATGCAAATTAAGACATGGTCAGGTAGGCATTCTGGTATAACCAGCTGTAATTAATAGCCCACATCAGCTTTGTAATTCCACTTATTGCACAAACAGTTCATACTTGCATTAAGTTTCTCCTTGTATTTTGGGACCAAAAGGGATTTTTGGGATCACAGTCTGGCCTCTTTCAGGACAGTGATGAAAGCTCTCATGTAGTCAAGTTGTGCAACGAGTTCATGATGTCTACTGCATCTCCAGAGCACCTTCTTGAAAGAAATCAAGGCTTAAATCAAAGAACTGGCAATGATTAAAACATCCTTACAACGTTCTACAGGAAACTCTTCACTGATTAATGAGCAGGGGGCTGAAGGTAGTATGCAGTGTTTTACTACTTGTTTCCTCCCTAGATTAGCTTTTTGCTTCCAACCACTGGGTATTACTGTGGTAAGAAGAAATAACCAGAAGGACTCCCATCCGAACATTGTGTACACTGCGGTTTCATCCACTTTGAAGCTTTTCTTGCATGAATCAAACACTTGCTCACTGTGAGACACATTTACCAGATCCGGTTCTTCCTGCAGCTATTCTGTGAATCCTTGTGAGTTCAACAGCATCCTTTTTAGCCTGGTCTCCTAAAGATACCGGCTTATGAGAAAATGCTTTCTGTCTACATTTGGCCGATCTCCCACTGTTGATGTTTTTAGTCATTTCCACAAAATTTGAAAAAGTTGGAGAGCCCTTAAAAGATACTCCAGTTCCATGAATTCTGTGAAATCCAATGGCTGTGTAGAGAATAGAGCACAACTGGAGGTCCCCAGGGAGGAAAGCGGGTTGTTCAGCAATTCTCTGTAGCCTTTGACTCAACAGTACATGAACAAAGTCGGCCATTTCACCATGCAACCTCTTTCGAACATGATGTTTAGGCTAGCAAAGCAGGAAATGGGACAACATGGCACTGACTGGCCAACAACTAAAAGAGTAACACCACTTGCAGCCAGTACATCTGTAGCTGTATAGAGTCTAGCTGAATTCTTGCTTCTGTTTGAAGCTCATATGAAATTATTACAAAACCATCAGCTTGGAAGCAAGTCAACTGTAAAATGAGTTGAAATTAATTGCAGACATACTGCCTCCAAAAGCACAGCCTCCTTGCCAATTTCCGAGCTTGTTAGAATGGTATCATGCATATTCTTTCAAAATATTTCCCTTTTCTCTTTGTATTTGAAAGAACAAAATGATTAAAGGAGGAACTAGCAAACTACCTTGTACAGCGGGAAGCAAGAGTGACACAGTGAAAATTACTGATTATAAAGTGCTATTAAACATGTATATTAGAAGACTTTTACTCTTTCCCACTCACAAGTACTTTGTTTGTTACAAATACATAATTAGCAACACAGATGAAACATTTCACAATCAGCTCTTACTAGAAATGCCAGAAAATGGCATCCAAGTCAAAGGTTTACACCAAGGCGGGGGCATATGGGGGAAGTACAGTAGATCTCAGGTTATTTTAGCTCTGTGGACTGTGAAAAGAATTTGGTCAAAGTACATAGCCAGTTGTGCTCCCAGTTCAATAAATGTACCCAGAAACATGAATGTGACTTCTAGCTCACCCAGATGGTGGAGTAGGGAAAGAGATACTTTCTCGTTATTGCCTCATACACTGTCAGACTTCTTGCAAAAACTTCCTCTCAACACATAGATCTGTGAAGAATAGAGTTAATGAAGGGTGTTTCCTATGCATTGTATACCATGTCTACTCTTTCAAACTTGCAAAAAAACACCCCAGCTTCAACACCTGTGGCCCTATGACTTCCCCTTTACCCTGCAGCTTCCCCTATTCCTAAAATACCTTGATGTCCCCAGTTCCTTGTTCTGCTAACTAAATACTACCTTGGCAAGTGTTGCTCTTGGAGCAATAGAAAAAAACTTGCAGAGTTTCAACAGTCATTCAGAATGTAACAGCATATAAATTTACCTTTGTGTTATGCTAAACACTGTGCACTTCAAAGAGCCTTTTGATACAGGTCATATTGCAAGACAGCCAACTAATTTTTCCTAGGGCCCTACCTCAAGCATAATTGAACTTCTGTAGCTGATCACCATTAAAGGACATTTGGGGTAATGTCAACATATCCAAGGTGCTAACAATTCATAGGTCTCAAAATCCATGCATCTCTTACAAATATGGCTACTACAGGAATTCTTATGCCCCCCAATCACCCTAATACTGTGATCTCAAGCACACTGAGAAGTTGTCATTAATCAAAAGGATTTTTGCTTGAATAATTTCCCTCCATTTATAAACTCATGTAAACTATGTTTACTCTGTGTAAAACAGGAAGTATTGTGTACTATTTGAACAGTAAGTAGGACTTACTGTTGGAACAGACAGAAGAGTTACATTCCAGTCTTGAATTACAAACTCAGTTCTGTATGTATCCCAGACAGCCATGTGATGACAATTCAGTCTCAAAGGTGAGCACTAAAATATGTCCTGCTGGAGGTGGACTACTACCAAAGGGTGTAACTGAAGAATTTGCTCTTGATTAGGATTACAGATGATACTTGTTTGTGATTTGAGTAAACAAAGAATTTTATGAACAGAGAAGAAGCACTGAAGAAACACTGAATACAAAACCAAAGAAGGGTGAAACTTTCCCACTTTATTTAGTAGGAAACATGGCAGCAGGAGATGATAGCACTTATAGATATGGTAGGTTTGGTGGAGAGTGAGCAATTTAAACCTGAGTTAGGCTACAAAACAGTCAACAGAAGTTTTGGTGAGAATGGAGATGCAAAGGGGAGAGAACTACTTAGATGGCAGGCAGTGTAACCTCAATGCTATCCGAGCTAACCTCAACACTATGAGAGCTAAGAGGAAGGAAAAATATTGATGTACTATATGCTAAAGCCTTGGACAGAAATACATATCCATTCCTTCTCTTTTTCCCTTCCTACTCCCCAAAACCTGCAGTATTGCAGCACTACATGATAAAAATATCAGATACTATGTGATTTAATATCTGAGCAATTTTCCCCCACCTGTTTGTTATGAAACACACACAAGATTAAAAGCATGACCAAGATGCAATCCTGCAGGGAAAGGCGCAGCTTGATGCAGGATATGCTTTCTAGAGAAAGGAGACTGTGATGCATTTTAATGGATGCATGAGTTTATTGAAGGTGAAGCTTTGAAACCACTTTGTGCCCTTGTTAGCATTCCCTACCAGCAGCAAAGAGAAGTCAAACTGTTTCAGAATGCTGTGAGGTAACCTGATTGATGCGTATGTTAAACGGGCCTGCTGATGGTCAGCAATACCGCTGGGTTTTTTCCTGATTCAGCTCATGCTTCAGGCAGGAAAATAAGCTTCGTTTGACCCTGAAGCAAGTTCAAAGCTGGGTGTATGCTGTATGCCTCTGCAACAGAGTAGAAACTTCTCTACAGCAACACATAAACAGTATGTTCTGTAAGTCTGGAAGCAGAAAACCCAAGAGGCAGGGTGGCTGAGGGACCCATGAAAGCAAGGGAAGAATGCTGAGAGCTGTAACTTCACAGGAAGAGCACCTACTGTCAGCTCTGGCCTCAGGCTACTTCCAGACTCAACAGGAGCAGCAGCCTTGCATCAGGCCAACATACCACAAACGGCCTGAGACTGAGCACCACTGCCTCACACAGTAACAAATCAGTGTCATCAGCACACTGCCTCCATGAGCACCTCCTGGCTCCCGCTGACTCTTTTACAGAACACCCTCCTCTAATTTGGAAAAGGAAAGTGCAGTATGGCACACCACACTCAAATGAGGAGCAAATCCTGCTCAATACCACTATTAAGTGACCGGAGTCCACCCAACAGCACCACGACCAATTAAAGAAAACCGGAATACTATGAGAGATCATAGAAATTACATCAAGCAAAGGGGTCCCAGTGTCTCCTGCATTAAAGTGCAATTCAGGAAAAAAAACCCCAACAACACAAACAAAAACCACAAAAACAAAACCTCACAGAAATACATTATTTAAAACTTCACAGGCCACCCTTCCCGCGCTCCTGCTTTCTACTCTGACCAGCATGAGATAGTGCTATGACAGAAAGCCAACAAAATCTGGTCTTCAGCACCACAGATACAATATAACCATGCATTTCCAAGTTCTCTCCTTAATTCAATCCTTTAGACAGTTTTTTTGCCTATTCCTGGGATCTGGTGAACATAGTTATTTACAGGAAAGTAAACTAGGTCCAACATAAATGAGAAAAGCAGGAAACAAGTTAGTAAAGGAAAATTCTCAGATGACTCCAATATGATGCCTGTTTTAATTTTACACAAAAGCATTTAAATATATTCCATAATTGAAGGACTAGCTGCACTCCTGTAGTTTTTCAAGGTGTCTCCAAATGCAATCACAGGTGACAACAGCAAACCTCCACCAGACAAGATGGGATCATAGAACGGTTTGGGTTGGAAGGGACCTTAAAGATCACCTAGCTCCAACCCCCTGCCTTGGGCAGGGACACATTCCTCTAGACCAGGTTGCTCAAAGCCCTGTCCAGCCTGGCCTTGAACACTGCCAGGCATGGGGCAGCCACAGCTTCTCTGGGCAACCTGTGCCAGTGCCTCACCATCCTCATTGTAAAGAATCTCTTCCTAATGTCTAATATAAATCTACTCTGTTTCTGTCTAAAGCCATTCCCCCTTGTCCTGTCACTACGTGCCCTTCTAAAAAGTCCCTCTCCAGATTTCCTGTAGGTACTAGAAGGCTGCTCTAAGGTCTCCCTGGAGCCTTCACTTCTCCAGTTTTCCTATTACTCTTAGATTAGGATGCAGACTGCTGATCCACAAGCAGGAACAGCCATTTTCTCAGCCCTTCTGACTAGACTTGATAGATGTGTCTTTGCCCTTCAGGAGCTGTGTGCAGCAAAGCACAGTTGCTGACCCTCTGAAATTGTCAAAATGGAGCACCATTCACTTTAACCCTAGAAACATCACACTGCATGAGAGAATTTTAAACAGTTACAGAAAGTCAGACTGATTTAGGGCAATGGTTGCCAACCTGCAAGCAATGTGCTGCCCAGGCCACTTTCCAGCAAAGCTCATGGACAAGGAAGTTCAAATCTCTAACGTGACGAACTGGAGAGGAAGGTCAGATGCTGCTCACTGCATGTTCTGTGCTCTGTTCTCATGGGAGAGAAGGCTGGGGAATCATCAGTGAGTCTCAGCACTCCTACCCCTAGGCAGAGACCTTCCACTTTAACCACACTTGACAAATGACACCTTCCTCCTTACCTCCCTCTTCCTCTTCAGGAGGGCTTTTAAAGCTCTTAAATGCCCACAGCTCAGTCACTGTTGTCTTAATGACCCCTGAAGTGTTTATCTTAGGGATGTCATATCTACTTATTGTTTCCTTTCCTGCTTGCTCCTGCAAACAGTCCATTTAACTGTATTCCACATGGTCAGATCACATCATGTAGAGCTCTTAAGAGAGCTGCATGGCATTTAAGTTCAATTCATAAATTAACGCAGAGTGGCTACATCTTCCACACCAGAGCTACAAACGCTTCATTCATCAAATAAAATTTCAGCATTGCTAATGTATTTGTAGACTCATGAATTGCTTACTGGAAAACTGTGTTACTACATCTGAAAGACAGCAGTGGCTTCTAAACCACATATGTTATTATTTAGCTATATAGGTTTACTGGGGGGGGGGGGGAAGGAGAGAATAAAAGGAATAGGGGGAGGGGAAAGCTCTCCAAAAGCAGATGTTCCCAAGCTTTTTTAAACCTAAGAGACAAGACATAAGACAACACTTGAAGGAGCAGCTGGGGACACTGAATAAGTACAGACCTTTAAATGTGACTAATTACATACACATGCTGGAATTCTCAAAGGAAGATCAGGGAGCCAGGCTCCCAACTCATGCTGACTTTCAACAGGAGTTCAGTGGCCTGTTTCTTCAGGCATGCTAGAAGTCAGATGTCATCTTGCTAAATACAGAACACTGCTTCTAAATGCTGCCTGTGGTGGCTTAACCACAGTGAAGCCTACGGATTTCTACAAAGCTATCTGTAGGAGCCCTCCTCTTTTTTTAACTAAATACACATGGCATGTATCTGCTGATCCTAGCCTTTGTTGCCCTGCGATATGAGAGAAAGTTGTGTCTGGACCAGCCCAGAAGCCTTAAAAGTCTCTGGGGAACCACCTTTCTGTGCTGAACAGAGATGCGCTGCACAGAATCTGCTCTAATGATCGCAGGGACAGGTTTACAAAAGACCTAGACCTCCTTTCTGAGTACTTCTGTTGTAAAGGAAGGATATCTTCATACAGAAAGTGGTGTCTCAGAAAAGATTTAGGGAGAACCACATGAGACTGTTTTTCAAATATATTCAAGGAATGCAGGTACACACACTCCGTTCATGACTTAGTTCTAACAATTCAACATGGTCCATGCTGCTCATTTTCCTTCCTCTGCATTACAGAAAAAGAACAGCGCAGTTTCTAGGATGCACAGGATTAAGGCCTGACAGCTTAAAAACCATGAGGTGAAAAAAACAAAAATACAGGAGCTGTGTGTCAGCACAAAGGGGTAGGTATGGACATAACCAGCTGGAAGCATGGGAAAGCCTTGACCACTTTTTTCCATGGCCTTAGTACCTTAATGTTCATAAAATCATGGACAGATTTCTGTCAGGTGACAAACCACTTGACAAACAAGACTGGGCCTTCACTTTACAGCCAGTGGAAGGTGATGGCAGGTGTTGGTAGCCACAAACAGCAGCTAACCGTGCACAGGGCCAGGAAGGCTGTGGCTGTAAAGAGTGCAGAGGAAGACAACATGAGATACTTTGTGAGTGAAAGACAGAGAGGGAGGAAGACAGAACCTACTGTCTTTTTCCTAATGCTCAAGATGACTCACTACATGGCACAACAGTAGTTAGTACAAATGCAGTTATATAAATGTATCAGGCCACAAAGTCCATACATGTTGTCTTCTATGAGCCAAGCACATAGTCAAAGGTCTGTGCTCAGCAGGCAGTAGGTCTGCTCTCTTTGTATGATGTGAACATACGCATCAAAAGCCTGCATCCTGGGACCTGTAACAGGGATGTGAGAGACTTACAGAGACAGCTGACAACTGTGTCCAAGCCAGTCACTAGGACTGTCAGATTTCATATCAGTTTCACAGAGGGAGCCCACAAGTAACAAAGTGTTCCCAGAAGGAGTGTGCCAAAGTGAGAGTTGTGGTCCTTACCAAAGGATGACAGCAGGAACTGCTTGGGGACACAAGATGCGAGGTGCCTGCACCTGTACTCTCAATGTAACTTTTAAATCCACTAATGCTTCTCCTTATAATATGTTTTGCAGAGATTTGGTCCAGGAGATTGTGCTGTAGCAGCTGGCAGAGACTAGGGCCTCTGAAGGGCTCCGATGAAGCACAACAGCTAAGTGGTTTAGGGCTAAATGAAAGTATTGAATGCTTCCTAAGGAGAAGCTACTAGGTAACAGCTTTTAAACTGATTATTTTTGCTTCCTCTGCAGAGGCTAAGGAAGCTCACACATCTTTTTGCATTTTAAAGTAATCTGCTACTTAATGTTCAAGAGCTCAGCACTTAACAATTTCAATTTGCCCTTCCATTCAGATAAATTTTCCCCTCCACCTGTGCAGCTGACTATTCAGGGTGTACTCCATGGGACTTCATGCTGGCTCAGCAAGGCCCCAGCCCCCTTAGAGGCTTTCTGGAATGCAGAGGTGGCAGGAATGTGAACACGCTCGCTGGTGAAGACCTGTGGATAAGCTCTTCAGAAAATTATTTCTTTCCTAGATAGGTAAAAAAATTTCCTACTTAGGCCTAATCTTCACTCAGCCTGCATCTGTATCTTTGAAAACAAGCACTATTCTGGGGCTTAAAAAAGCATACGTCTCAGAAGTATTTTTAAAGAGCTGCCCGCTGGAAGCAGCTTTTGTTCTCCCTGCAAACCTGAATTCTTCAACTAGCTATGTCTATGAGGCTACCTGCAGGGTAGTGTTTATCTTTGCCAGTAAGAGCTCCATTATTTTTTCTTTAAACTTAAAGGAATTCAAGGAAGTTCACAAGACAAGTATTGGATTCATCAGAACAGTCTGCTTTTAAGACGAAGTGATTCTAGGTTCTTGCTCATGGTTTTACAGCCTCATCTTACTTGCTCACTGTAATAAATTCATGAGCTATCCACAGGAAAATCAGTTATCGCCACAAAACTCAGTTGGAAGCTTCACTTCCCTAGTACACCCAGTCCCTGCTTTTCACTCACAAACTACATATAACAGAAGTTCTGTCTCCTCTACCTTTGCTGCACTTTCCACTGGCAAATCCTGGCTACACAGACTTGCAATTGAGCATTGCTTAATTATCACACTCTTTTCTTACATACCTAAGCACTAGAACCAAACTATGAACAAACCTGAACAAGATTTCAGACAGTGGAAAAACATTAAGAGCTGAACTTTACTGTATACCTTTCTAAAGCAAACAGTGTGGCATGAAGAAAATGCTGGACTGCACTCTGAAGTGCTTTTATCGCACACACACACCCCCATGTAATCATTTTCGCTTTTTCTTCATCATTCCCCTTTTCTTTCTCACTTGTAAGACATATTGCCACAAAACCCTGAACCAATATAACTACATACTCTAGAAATATTTTTATTTCACAATTCTTTAATCTAAACTGCTAAGCTCTGTTCTCACTTACACTCAAATAACCAATAGCTGTGGAAGCTAGCCAGAGCCAGAGTGTCCATGTCAGCTACAGAAAAGAAAGAAGACGACACTGGGAAAAGATGGCTTTAACAGACAAAAGCTTCCTTGGCCTGTGACTTTCAAGTTCTGTTTCTAAGAGCCAAAGGCTAGATTTAAATCAAGATAAACTCTGAACATTATGATTCATTGGTTAAAACCTCAAGATTTCTCTCGGCATCTCAGCGAATACATTATACTTACTGAACAATATCTTGCAAATCAAGGTTACAGAATGCTTCGCAAGCTCATCTAACTATTTTCTCTGTATTGTAGAAGGTGAATGAAATAAGACTTCAAATCAAGGCCTTATTGCTTTTCATGAAGCAAGGGGCTGCATGCGTTACATGTTAGGAAGAACCTTTTCAGACACTTATTTCTAGCATTTCAGGAATCCCAATGAAAAAATTCCACTGGTACTATAATGTTACCAGGTCTCATTTAACTGAAGGCAAAACTTTAAAAGAAAGCTGGCTGTGGCATGGCATGCTCTCTCAGAACAAAACAAGATGAGGTAAACACTTCTGAAGGTCCCTCAGTATAACACCTAACTATTCAAAACAGACTATGGTGAGAGTGGAAGGATGTTCCAGTTCACCTATGTTTGCAGAGTCCCAGACATCACAGGGTATTAACTCACAATTAGGGTTCAAAGGACATGGACAGAGGCCTCTGTGGCTGTATCACAACACTAAGGAGTACACTACATGCTTCCAGAATAAATCTGGTACTCAGGACAACTGTGCTCCTTTTCTGTCTCTAAGCCCAATACCCTCCAGGCCTGCTCTGAGGACAGTCTAAGTTTAGTAATAAGCTGTCCTCTGTGTTCCCTCTCACACAGATAAAAGCAGGGTAGAAAGACAAGAAACTGCCTTTTCCCACCTTCTATTTCCCCCTCAACTGCAAGGCCCTAGGACCTATAGGAATACAAATAACACTTCAACCAAAGAAGCCAGCCTAGGACTTAGTAGATGCAGGTTTGAGCCCTGGTTTTACAGAACGTGTATGATCATCACCACCTGGTCACATTCAAACTGCACAATGGAAAATGACACAATGAAAGTCTTCACACAGCAATTAAAGTAAGTCTGGGCCCTTCAGGTGATGCACAGCTGTACTGACATAGAAACCCCTGTTCTGAAAAAGGTACAGCTGTGTTGCAGTGGCATTGTGCCCTGGTTAATAAGTTCACTGGAGCTCAGAGCCTACACAGCAACTTGCACCAAACTATCTCTGTTATTCACTCTGCCTCATCACAGCAGACTGAGGAGAGAAAGATTTCAAATGCATCTACTCACAGCTCTGGCAGGGCCTAGATGGCTAGAGGGTATACGCACAAGCATGCAATTCAAGATCACATACCTCAGCACATCCTCGTATCAACAGTATATCTAGAAGGATGGAGATCAACCACATGGTCCCCCCTGCATTTGTTAACATGTCCTAGGTACAAGGACTACCATGATGGCTTATTAGCAAAACCATAGCAAAGGCAGCCACAAAATGATGTCGAATACTGGTCTGAAAATAGGACTGGTCAGAACTTCCCTAGCAGAGTACTTTTTTCTATTGACACAACTGCCAAATAGGTAGAAGTATATGATGCCAACACTCCAATTTTGACAGCTCTTGTGCCAGACAGAGAATACAAAGCAGAGTCCTGACAGAAGCCAACCAGTTCTGCCACTGCCCCTGCAGTAGCCACCTGAAAGGCTCTGGTGTAGTCAGAGAGCAACCGCCTTTCAGACTGCACCTCAGAGGAAGGCAAAATCTTAACACCCAACTGAGTCCTGAGGCTTCTAGGTGTCTATTTGTTTGAGTGAGATTGGATGACCGATTCTGAGACTGCTTTAATAACTGATGGCAGACTCCTGTGTGTTAAGTCAGCTCTGTAACACTCTCACCACACAAGTTGTGCCACAAATCTGCTTAGCTGGTAAAGTCCTTAATGCAAATCAGAAAGACATTAATAATACCCTCTGATATCTTTTTAGCATCTATGCCATGACAAAACTGGGCAAGTGATTTATGAACATTTAAGGAATAAAAGTATACAGATTATGTGGAGAGAAGAAGAGAAAATTAAAAAATCTCACAACCTATAAATTCCTAAGGATATCTCTGATTAAGAACATTCAACATCCAAACAATGTTTTGATTCCTCCAACCATTTTTAAATGAAGCACTGCACACTATCTGAAATCAGTGTGTTTCTCATAACTCTGCAGTTACATTTCAAATCCTACCGTGTTGCAAGCTTATGGCAGACGACACCAGTGTCTGTTATGACTTCACTCAGTCTCAGCTCAAGGTGAACCTTCCCCTGAAACACACCAAAAGACCATATGAAAAGTTAGGTTTATGCATAGCCAGCCACATCATTCCAACTTCAAACAAAGCAAGATGGTTAATGCAAGTAATTCCAGGAGGAGTTTAATGATTAAGTAATAGCTGTATAGCTATAACTGCCACAGAATTCAGATTATTAGCCATTTCATTAAAATTTCAGTGCATAATTCCCAGCATTATTTTATCTCCATGTTTTACAAGTTGATATGGGGGGGTCTGTAGTCTGACACAAAAACATTTGGTTGGAGCTTTATCTATGCTTAACAGTTTAAATATTAAGCAAGGATCTGCAATACAATCATTGAAAAGATATCACACCAGTGTGTTATAAATGAACACTTACATGTTTTAAACATGAGAAAACCAAAAATTCTGAAATAACATAAACTGTGTATCAGTAAAATTATATTGGACAACTGAAAAAAAAAAATCCAACCACGTTGCTAGCATTCATAGCATCTATTATTGCACAGTCTGCAACTCCTTACCATCACATTAACTTTCTTATGACTTGGGCTAAGATGTTGTGCTCAAATATGCTAAGAAAATAAAGCAATTACGAATATTAACTCTTATTAACTCTATTACATTTCAAAACATGAACATCCATTCCACCGGCAAAAACTCAGCACCACTCTTAGCTGTATGTAAAGTAATTGCAAAGTATGTTTTGTTATTGACCTATTCTGACTTGCCGACACTGCCCAATCACCTTCTGCAAATCACTGTGGCCAAAACTGCGGCACTCACTTTCATAACTACCTTCCCTCCACCCTTTTTACCAAAGGATACTAAAATCCACCCTGCTAGTTAGTCAGAGCTCTAATGTGGGTGTCATCTTTGACTCAGGTGTACCTCAACTCATACAAAAATGTGCTGCCACCCCTTTCACAAGATCTTCCGATTTAACCTTTCCTCTTTTTTGCACATGAACAAAACTCTTGCCAGAGACTTCCCTGTCTCTTCTGACTAGTTACTGACTCCTGCTCTGTGAGGATGTCTGTCCTGCGTAACAGGGGAGAGTGAAGATCAACCCTGGCCTCAAGTTGCTAAGATCTACTTCCTCTACAGCATACTTGTCTGGACGAAAGCTGGCGAAAGCAGTCCAAAGCAGAGCAGGGAGTGCAGTAACAATTAAGTAGCATGGATACACAGAAGTTCAGTTCAAGGTCATTGCCTGGTCCTCTTACTTTTGGCAGTATAAACAAACTCTGAAGTCAGTGCCTGAATACTTGTCCTGAAGAAACCTATGAGAGCTTCTGTTTCTTACTGCTAAAGTCATTCTCTCTCCTTCCTTGTATACCCCTTTTTCTCGATACCATTCTTCCTGTACTATCCTGAATGAGTGCTTCGTGCTTTCCTGCACTTCACCCTTTCACTTCTCAAAACCTCCATCACCTACTTACACCTTTAGTATTCTGACTCAGTAGCAGTTTTTCCTGTCCAAGGGCTGGAACGCAGGCCTTTCAAGTACATACGGCAGATGATATAGGTGCTCATCATCACAGAAAACAAGACAGACAACCTCTCCAAGCTGTGTAAGAGTCCATGGTGCAGAGGCATCACAGCAGCTACCTGGCATTTTGAACAGGGAAGGACCCAAACGTGTGTGGGAGTTTAAAAATATGTTTCCTGCCAAGTGTCTTTTGCATCCTTTTAAACAAAACAATAAAAACAAGGTGAAACTCAAACACGTTGCATTTGTCTGACAGACTCCTGATTCATGTCTGTTTCAGCAAGACATGTATCCTCCTTTGCCCTGTCAGTGCACGCAAACATCAACATCTGTCATTTTCTTCCAAACTGAAGCCTGTCCTCATGAATAAGTGCAGGGCTTCTCTGCACAAATGCATAGAGCCACTTCTAGACCCACCTCTTCAACACTCAGTTCCACTGCAGTGCCTATGTACTCATGCACAACAAGGGCTAAGCCCACAACCAGCTAAGAACTCTGGTTAAGCAGGATGGTTTTCTG
Source organism: Coracopsis vasa (assembly GCA_026283785.1). NCBI lineage: Eukaryota > Metazoa > Chordata > Aves > Psittaciformes > Psittacidae > Coracopsis > Coracopsis vasa. The sequence goes on along the minus strand of JANHGB010045871.1, from coordinate 42,689 downwards.
GCTTTAGTTTTACTATGTTTTCCTTTAGTCTTCACTGTTCTCTCTTCCACCAATCACATATTTTACCACAGGAGCTAAACCACTAGTCTCTGGAAAACAAATTTATATTATGAGCCTGTAAAAAAACCACTGCTGCTATATCTGCTGATGCCTGCATATTACCTTTACTAGAGGAATTGAAACAAATACAAGTTTTGAAGACATTACAAGACAGGAACAGAGACTTATAAACTCTAGAGGAAATATCTCATTGTAGAAAAATAACAAGAAGGTAAGATAATGTTTTTATAGAACTATTTCTGCTGGTTTTAAAGGCAAGACTAACCTCTCTCAGGAAATAAGAATGCTTCCACGCACTTAGGTGAGCCTGAATGCAAACTTATTTACAGTGCCCATTTGCTCAATCTCACACAGACTAAGATGAAAGCTCCTTATTTTTGAAATTAAGCTGCAAAAAGCCTTTTGAAGTCAGCAGTGCTCCACACATTTTCCTGGCTACATTAAGCACAAAAACACAATGCTGCCTCTTTTGGACTGACTCTCATTTTTCTCTTGTGAAGCCTTTGAAAACGGTCAGCTGCTCAAAAAGCATCCCAAAGCTTCAGACAGCAAAACACAGGTCATGGGATCACTGGGATCAGGAGCCCTATGACTATTCCCAAAGCACCTCCTTACTTCCAGTTAAAAACTCAAATGCATAAATACATTAAAGTAAGGCTACAGCAACATACTTGCAGGCTTCATTCACTGGAAATGTAACTCCTACATAACCAGAATGCTTTTTCCCAAATCGATTATACCGTTAGGCAAAACATGTGGATTCATCTGAATAAATTTACTCCTGAGCAAGGGCATTAACTCGGTTTACAAAATACCAGCTAATCCAGGGAAGAGAGAAAACTGTAAATAAATCTGTATCATAAAATCAACAGTTAACCTAAGCAGTATAGGTCAACCTATACTGGATTAAATGTACCCCAAAAGCAGGGAGTTACCAATATTGTATTTACTGACAGTTTATAAGAAATTCGTATTTTTATTATTAAAAGAAGTACTGCGATAGTAGCAAGAGCCTCCAGTTGTACCGGGTGCACTCAGTTACGCATCTACAAGCAGGAAAGATCTGATAATGCAGCAGGGTAAAAAAATATTTTGCTCCTGCTTTACAGCTGAAACACCGTGGCTTGGTACACCTCAGACAGAATCCCTGCCGCAGAGCCAGTGACTGAGTGCAGGATCAGTCCCAGGCCATAAAGCTTTTTTAAATGGAGCACAGTGAAAAACCTCAGAGAAGCAGCTGGAAGTTTGACAATTTTGAAGTAGAATGCATTAATTATTAAAAACATTTTCATTAAAAAATATTGCAGGATGTTCCTAGAAGCAGCCATGCTCATTAACATACCCTTCACATTTGGAAGGGTAGGGCTTTTTCAAGGAACAAGCTGAAGGAGTGCCAGCTCAACTGCTGAACGTTTCCTTTTTCATAAACGCTGACTGATATGGATGGGTGGGTTCATAGGTCATACGTCCTTCCTAATCACATCTAACATCACATAATGGGGCCAGCCAGCTTCCATTTTTCAGTTCTTGATGAAAGAAGCCATCAGTAGACTGATTTTTTTTTTTGTAGGGAAGTAGACAGCATTCAAAAGGAAATCAGTAACAAACAAAACTTTTAAAGGGCCTTACTGTGTTAAAAACCAAAACCAACCCCAGACTATACTATGCTTGTTCATTCTCTTTACTGAAAAGTAATAAAATCGAGTCCCAGTCTTGTTAACATTCTTTAACAGGTATCTGCGAGAGCTACGTGCACAGTTATCTGAAAAATGAACTGATCGTAAGCTTGCAAAGAGAAGAAAAAGTGGACTCAAAAGTCCTGGTTTTACAGATACAGGAAAAGCCTGTCTCCAGTCACCTCATTTCTCCTTGGAACGCAGCTGTGAGGTACTGTGGATTGGAACACCAGAAAGCAGTTGTAAAGCAAGTAAAAGTATACAAATGCTACCTACCTCTATCATGTTTCCAGCAGTTGCAAATTTGTGGCTTAATTTAAACACCGTATGTTGCAGGAGAAAAGAAAACACATAACCACAGATTATCCTAAAGCAATTCTTATGACAAAGTGCTGCCATCCTGGCATGAAGCACGTTTAGCATCTTGCACAAGCGTGGGCCTCAGAGGCCGTGTTTGCAGAGTTACCAGGACACCACTGGGAGCCATTTCTGCACACATTTTGGCCTGGAGTCTGACACACGCCACATGATCCAGTGACTGTAGATTCAGAGGCAACATCTGATCTAACTCAAAACAGATGTGAACTGGTTTTTCAGGGAGAGATTTACGAAAAACAACAACAAACACTAGGAACGTCTGTGTCTCTATCTGAGGGTCCAGTAAATGCACAAAAGACTGACAGTCTGGCGAAGTTCAAAAGACAGGAGCCAAATCTACCCAAATCTCTTAAATCAGATCTTTAAGGAAGTGTCAACCACATCTCCATCCTTTTTGTTATTGTGAAAGTTCTTAGAAATCTTTCACTTTTGAAAAACACAGAAAAAGAACAAGTATTTACTGTTCACTTGCTTGAATATTAAATATTAAGTCAATTATCTTCATAGGCAGGGCACACACAGCACTATAATTCTTTCTTCTACAAAAGAACAATAGAAGCAAAAATGCCTAAAAAAGGTATTTGTCTCCTATTAAACCTTCTGACAAGAGGGTTTTGTTATTCTACTTCTCACTCGCCTACCCAAGTTTGCTAGGGAATTTCCCCTCCAAAGTGGGCGTGCACCTGCACGGCAGTTTTCCAAACATTTATCCCACATGGGTACCCTTAACCCAGCAGCTCAGCTCAACTCTGCTCACTACTCAGGAGTGTGGAAAGAGGGACGAGGACCCACCTTCAGCTTTTTGCTCATCCTGCTGCTGCTACAGAGTGATTGCAGGCAGTCTCACCCCAGCTCCTGGAGATGGAGGAGGGAAGAAATGCAACAGGGATTGGCTGTAGGAGAGGACTAGGCTAAGCAGGTGACATGAGCCACAGCCCATGACTAATGCCAGCACTTCATTGTTTTGGAATCTTAAATTTAGGATCATAATACCCTGGCATGTCAGTTTACTTTGCTGCAAATTGTCTGGAGAAAGGAGCATTGGAAGAACGCAGTGCTGCACAGCCCATTCCAAACCGTGGGATAACATGTGCTATTGCTTTCTCTGTATTTCCAAATTTTATTTCAGAATACAAAAAATGTTATTAGAGAGATCCAGTCTACTTTGAAACCCTCTCAGGCAGCTTTCTGAGACGTCACTTTCCAGCACTGATAAAGCTTAAAAGCAAACAATAAAACTGACCCAAACTCTAAGGGCACACTAAATGCTGTCCATGAGGGAGTCGGAGAGGAAAGACCAATAGTGCTTTAGGTAAATCTAGCACTGCAGCATTATCAGCAGCCTCACTTGAGGTCACAGCCTAACAGCAGGTTTGAGAGCAGGAGGAAGAGATTGTTTGTTGTCTGCATTTGCTGCTGTAACAGCTGCTTCTTCCTTTAGCAGAGGGCAGCAGGCGACTGGGAAAGGTCTAAGGATCATGCTCCAGATCACAGCCTGCCTACTGGACCACAGCACGGAACACAAGAATCTGGAACAAAATCCAATGTATCGCTGAGGAAAGCTTTAATGAACACTTCATGGATTCACAAATGCTAGGCAAAGCAGAACTGATGTCTGCTTGGTCTCTGTCTGTGCAAGCATGTCAGAATTGCTCAGTAACTGGCAAGCATCTTCAAATGGCACAATGTTAGCCTTCCTGTTTCTCTAAGGGAAGAATACCTCCATATGGTCAAATTCCTTGCAATTACTCATGTTTTCCTCTCAAACTACTTTGATGCAATATAATATGTAGATACGCTGAATGAAAGCCACCTGGCTTTCATTTTCCCTGACAAATTGTGCTCTACAGATACAGAATCCAGGTATGTTATTCTGAAATAATGTAAATTTATTATCCAGCAGTAGCTGCTCCTTACCACATGCCATGTTACAGACAAGCTTTTGAGAAGTAACAGACCAAAACCAGATAGACTGTCTTAGACCTTTAGGCTGACACATCTGAATACTGCACTCTTATACTCACATAGGGAGGAAGTCCTGCCACAAAGCAGGATCTGGTGAATAACTGGCCTTTTTGTTTATCACCAACGTTGTTTATTGTTGTTGGCGCATGATTCAGTTGTCTGAAATTATTTTGCCAGTAGGCATATAGCCTTGAGAATCTTCCCACCCTATCAAAAAGAAGATTTTATCTCTTCAAAACAACTAGAAGAGAGAAACCTGAAAGCCACAGTTCATAAAATAGAGGGCAACACCCATTTATTTCCTGTGTGTGGTGGAAAGTTGATACCAAACCTGGAAGCAGCTGCTTCTTTTTACAATTTGCATATACTCATGCTTACCATAGGTTTTACAATATGCATCAGTGACAAATCTTTATGCTTGAAGTATTTAAATATCTACACAAAGATAGTTAATGTGTTGGAGAGTGGGCATGCAATGCTCTGAACTGTTCAATAGACTATATAATTCTGTTAATCACTGGAGTGAAACAGTCCTACACAGCTGCTCCTAAACACAATTTGCTCAACCTACTTTATCTTCAAAGCCATATTATTAAGTAACAATTACCATCAGAGCCAGTCCAGTTCAACACTGGAATTTGCTCTACACATACAAAACCCATTGATTTATACAGAACAGGAAGCAAGCAGGCAGGTATAAGAGAGACTGTGGCAACTTCCACGACATTATGATCATAGGGCAAAAGAAAATACTAGATAACACTTCCAGCTTCCTCTGCAGATCTGGGATAAACTTCTCTGTCACACAGGAATGAATGGAGAAGCGCTAATTCAAAAGCTTGTGGTAAAACCTTGGCTCTGCTGAACTCATGGCAAAACTCCCACCCTGGCAAGGCCACGATTTCATTCATGAAGCCTGACGCTTGGGATACAGATTCTGCATTCAATGGGAAGGTCCTGACAAAAGAGGAGAGGTTTATTTTGGGCACTGCAGAGTGCCCTGGACAGCCACTAGTGCCTTCTAGCTAATAAACAGGCAGCATTTCAGAGCAAGTGATTTCCAGTACAACAACAGAATTTTATGTGTACTTTCCAAACATACCCATAAGCAATGTTTTCCACTAATGATGTATAGTCCACCCCTGCCACTCATATCAGTCCATACTTAAGAACAGGCACATTAATCAACAATAATCAAAGGCCTGTGTGGGCAAAATGCTAATATGGTGGACAGAGGAGGAAGGACTTTTGGTGTCTGAAGAAAAATGTTTCTTAACATCAGTAAATCTTTCGCACAAAGCTTTGAGTACAGAAGGTTAAAATGCGAGACAATTTGCTTCCTCAGTGTCGGTTATCTGCCCTTTACATGCCTTTTTTTTTTTTTGTCCTAAAATTGATAGCCAAATAGATATGTTTCAGACACATCAAAGTTCTAATGAGGAGGAAGGGGAAATGAGCAATTTTCAAGTTTTTATGTCAGTTTTTTTATGCTCCCAACAATGAGTTTTACATAAGACCTTGAGCATGACTGGCTTTTGAAAAGCACTCTCATTTAATACTGAGAAATCAGCTGTAACAGAACATGACCATTTCACATTTGTCAGTGCTGTGGAGGAAGTAACTCAAAGCACACTTGAAAAGGAGAACTTTTAAAGCAAGAGCCTGCACAGGAAAACGTGTCAGAATGATCTAACTCTCCTTGCAGCTCTCCCCCACTTTGGCATATACAGACTACATGCTTTAGAGTGTGCTAGTGTATTTTGATATTAATCAGAGTATCTCTGGATCTTTAACCACTTCATTGATTAATCACATGCACACAAAGGGCATTTGGGTTGCAAAGCTCAGACTTCATTGAGCTATGCAGGCCTGAAGCTACTGTGAATAAAAAAATTTAGGGGGAACTACTCAAAAACAGCAAAGGCCTTTTAAAGATCACATGTGCACTTGGGCTTAAATTCCACTGAGAACACATGGACCACTGAGAACATCTGTCATCTACAGCCCCAGGCAAATATGTGAATCAGTTACTGTTGAGTAAACTTATGCATGTGAAGGAAAGGCAAACATTCACGGATCAAGAGAGATGTACGCACAGCAGCATGGCAATTTTCACTTCCAGTCCTCAAAAAGCATGAGAATGAGAATATAGCAGGTCCTGAAAGACAAATGGCTAGTAGAAGAGAGACATATCCCATAAGAAGTGTGCAACATCATGCTTTTACTGACTTCAAGCAGCTTACACAGGTATGACTTCTGTTGCTAGTCCCTCCGCCTCTCCAGCTGAGGCTGCCTGATTGTTCATGGTCTTATTTCAACACAAAAGTTAAATGGCTCAATTCCTCTTTTACTTCCTGCTGAAATGTTTGGGCACTTGTACTGGATATTCAGCTCTGGGTGTGGTAATGTCCCACTAAGGAATAGGCAGCTTCATTAGAAGATGCGAACTTAAAATTCCTTCATCTAAATCTGCACAAACCCACCTGGCCTCACCTTCATATTTTGAGAACAAGTTTTCCAGTCTGAAAAGTTAAGCCATGAATTATGCATTTAACAACTGCTGTCAAGTTTAATTCTGCACTCTGTATAATAAATCTTCCTGATAACATTTAACATGGTTTAATATATTTTAAAATTAAATATTCAGAAATTGTACCAAACAAATTTTGCTGGAGTGTCATAATTTGTTCTCCATAGAGCACCTCAAACTTCATGATTCTCAGAACAACTGTTGCTTCATCAGCCAGGCTATACATAAACAGCATTAGGTGTATACACTGACATGACTACAGCAAACTATGCATTATGTTATTTTCAAACTAGTGAGAGCAAAACAAGCCAGTAAGATGTTGGGGGTATTGACGTACCAACAGAATAAATGCCTGTCAACCTCAAGGAGCAATTACAGCCCATTGCTGAATGACACAGCGCTGTGTGCTGCTGATGGC
>JANHGB010045871.1:17631-32608 GCA_026283785.1 Coracopsis vasa | reverse complement strand
TTTAAGTGTCATGTTCTGACATGGTATGTGCAGACTTGCATGCAGACTGAAAACCCAAGACATTAGGTCCAACCCTACCATACATAAGTATTCAAGCAGCATTTCCCCTTGCACTTCTTGGGACTATTGCACCGGGCAGACATTCATGTTTGTGGCCTTCTAAGCAAATACTGTGGTTCTAAAGTGACCTGTAGTAACTACTTACAGGAAGTAAAAAAAGTAACTGATTAATATTGACTTGATATCCTGCTACATGGCTTTGCTCTTGGTTCAAGACCTAATACTGTAATAGAAAATAGAACCTGCTTCAACAGAGGGTAAGTACAAAAAAAAAAAAAAAAAAAAAAGAAGTCTCACCATGTACCAAAATCCGTAAAGTACCAAACCCTAAATGGAGCTGAAGTGATACAATTATCAGCATTCCCGTGGTTTGGAGCAGGGCCTAGAAATATGGTGAAGAGTGGGTTTTTTCATCCGAGATGTACTTGTTGCTATTCCTGTGACAACCTGCCTACATAATTATTTAGAACAGTACCTGCAGATATTATTGTCAAACTGGCTCCACTCCCTGAGGAATTAACAGTTATTTATAGGGTTTTGAAGTTACTTGATACTTGAGATAACCATACCCCTCCTTGTATCAGTGACCCTGATAGTTCACATAGTTTTAATTATTTCTGTAGGCAGAATCCTGGCCCCTTTGATTGTAATTCACACTTGTAATTCACCTTACACGTACACAGGTTGCAAGTATCACTGAAACCTAAACCATACTAGTAAGAAGTGCTTCCTTTTTGTAGGGAAGCAACACATCTGTCCTAGAGCCATGGAACCCACAAAGCTGCCATGGCCCTGTTACAAATACTCCGTTGCCAAGATAATCTCACCTGTACTTCTGAATCAGCATCAACATGCTGGAGTTGAAACCAGGTGTCTCTGTTATGATACTTCTGCAGATCTTCTTTCTGTATAGCTACCTTTCCTGGAAATAAAGCAAATCAGAAGCACAGTTTAAGACATGCTATATAACTCCCCCAAAGTACATTTCCATCAAAAACAGTTTTTAAAACAATGATTTAACGACTGTCCTAGTCAAGAAAGGCTTCAGAGCAAAGAAGCCTTTCTTTAGACAATGCCTAATTCTTTCTGATGAGCAGCTTTTTCCACTTCCTACTGTGAAAGACTTTAAAATTCCTAACATTGTGCTCTAACAGACATGAAGCACCGGGCTTTGTGGATAAGCCTGTAAGTATGCTTACAGCAAAAATATCATTAAAATTTCTTTGATATGACAAACTTGTGGGAGAAAAGGCTAAAAAATTGTTGAAGAGACATTTTTGAGACAGACATCTGTAACAATCCCAAAAGAAAGTTCCATGCATAGGGTTACTGCTAACAGTATTTTAGGATGAGGCTTTTCACTGTAAAGTTTTGTAGAAGGGCAGCAACTAGAGATGTCATTTCACAGCAGATTGCCAGATCTGCATTTTGAGGCCCTGTTGACCTGTCTCCCTCTCTCAAACCTTGCAGTGTTTGCATTCTGCAACCCAGACCTACACAAGTAGCTCTTGAGGAGGGGTGAAAGCAAGCCAAAACCACACAGTAGAGCTTCAAACCCCCCCTATATTTTTAACCCCCTCTAACCCTTACAAATTAGCTGGTTTGGTAGTTATGGCAACAGCAGCCAGTTCCATGCTGTAACTACATGCACGCCAAGGGATAATATGTATGTGAAGCTGGAACTTTTATCTTGCCCAGTCTCTCATTTTCATTATGTAAAGCACTCTCTGAGGGGTAATGAAACTTTTTCCAAGTGTCTGTCTTTGTATATCCAAAGCAGAGCATGGCATGCCTGAGAAGCACGTGAAAGCAGCTCAGAGAGCAGCTTTGGGCTGGGTGGTTCCCCAGGCACAGAGCAAAGCAGCATATTCAAAATGAAAGAATCCAGGACAGTCAGAGATGTTCACGAGGCTCAACAAAAGCCGGGTTTTGGCAATGTAGTTTGGTAGCAGACTCCCTCTGCTAGAGTGAGGTGCTCACAGTTTGCAACCACTGCTTTGCTGCAGAAACACAGTTTCTTTAATCAGATCCTGCTAGATAAAATACACCAATGGACAGTCTTAGTGGGAGAGAGATTTCCAAGGCTTCCCAAATCCATGCGTTTTGGCCAGAGGTCAGTAATACATTACCCCAAAGCTTATGAAAGTCACAGCAGTTAGTTATTACACCTCAGCTTTCCTGCACATTTTGGCCTTTTCCTTTAGCTGCTGTTGGATGGCTCACCAAGCCCTTCTGTTTGCTGGGGCACTCTGCATACCCTGCTGCAGGTACTGCTGCATTCTCCTGTCACACTTGGGCTGCTTCTGGTGACAGCTTCCAGATTTCCAGTCCCAGTTTCTAAAGTACTCTGCCATTCTTCCACAATTGCCCTGCATAGTACCCATTAGAGTTTCTGCTCTAGCTTCCACAGAGCTGCTGACCCATTACACTTAAATCTTGCTCATTCTGCCATCAGCACTCTCCTCCCTCTGCTTGCCCTTTATAGAGATTACGAGATCCATCTCCTGGCGAACATTACACTAGAGACTAATGAGGCAGATTCATTACCAGGCTCTTTATTGGATATGCAGAGCAAGTGACTTGAAACTTCTTAGACAAGCAATAATTAAATTACACAAATCTCCTAAATAAGATGGCAAAAAGAGTAAGGCATCTAAACTGTGCTGGAACAACATCCAAGTTATGCTGCTGAGAATCTGTGAGATGATGCTCTGTATTTTCAAAGCTTCTACTTTTATTCTTCAACCACAGCAGTTTGTAGGCAACCTAGTTTCTCTAAAACATTTTGAGAGATGAATACATCTGAACTCATGACCTTCCAGTAGCTGCTTTGGACCTCACTTGAAATTGTTTACTTTCACTGCTTGCTACCCTCACTGTACCCTTTAATCACCTGCAGAAATCCTCCACCCAACTGCAGTGTAGCATGCACTTCCCAAACACTGTCACCCATAATCAGCCAGCCCCTTTCAGAGTCACCTCCCATGCAGGGAACATCCTTGCGTAAACCTCAAGGATGATTTCACCAACATTTGCACCTGTGCATAGCATAAGTGGTGTGTTATCACTGTCCTCTCTTTCAGCAAAGAGTTCCACTGCTCTCTGCATCAAGGATGGCAAGATAACCCAGGTGGGTTTGATCGCATGGTCGGTACGTAATTGCAGCACAAAGTGTTTTGACGCAATGGTACATGCCTCCAGCTTTAAGAGGGTTAATAACATGATGGTACAACTGTTTTGATTAGGAAACTGTTTGAATAGCACTGTTTGCTCTGTACACAAGCAAGTCTTATTAATGAGTGAAACTTACTGACCTGGCTGGCTAAAATCCAAGGTTTTTCACTGTATACCAAATGACCCACAAAGGAGAAACATCTACTATGGGGGGGAAGGGCGTGTGCACATGTACAAAAGGGCCTATACTTTGGTTAGTCTAAACATATACAAGGGTATATTACTGACAGGGCAGATTGTTTGATCTGCCCTATTAAACAATCTCTGCATACAGGAACAGCCTGCACAGTTTCTATTTATAACTCTACACCTGCACTAGCTATGTCCATTGCTCACCCAACCCACACTCCTCCTCCTCACCAGGCCTGTGCACCGCAGTGCAGGTGCTGAGCCCAATCAGGTCCTGCCCTCATCTATGCAGTCACTGCTCTGCCACTAACTGACCTACGTCTGACCTGGCTCAAACAACTTCTAGCCTCACTAGAAGCAGGTTAAACCTAGGCCAATAATCACAAGCTGTTGGCACCTGTCATTTGACCTGACACTACACAATAAGGGCCTATAATTCTCCTAGATGATAAACCTGACACAAGAGGTCAGAAAGGTTTACCACCACTCACTTACAGGATGTTTTCCCCTTTGTGGTTCTTCGGCATGCTCCCAAACTTGAGCCCATTGTCCCTGCTCTTTCTCAAGACTTGGGTGGCAGCCAGGCAGTGGAGAGAGACTCTAAAACTTGCACCTGAGGCACCCAGCCACTCCTGCGGGTTTCCTCAGAGCCGCCCTAGGCTGCAGAGTCCAGGTCTGTGTAAGCTTTTGGACACTATGGGAGGAGGCAGAAGCCAGCAGGGCATGCTGAACAGGGTAAGGTGTAATTTCAAAACTTAAGTTACATTTTTAAAAGGTGGGTTCTCAGCAACGATGAGGTAAAAGCATTCTTCTCATTGGAACTAATTTCTTTCTGAAGTCTGACATTCACCAGGACCTCAGGTTGGGGCAGGGTAGGGAAACCCTACACATTCCTGCATGTTGTTCACCCATATGGCAGCCATTTCCCTATGTCCCCCCAGTTCAGGCTGAACAGATCTTTACTGGCACATTTAAATCCTAAGCCCTGTGTTCAAAACAAAGATGTGACACGCCACACCTGACCCCTTTCTTCTGTGAATCTCTCTTTAGGGAAAAAAACCCAATCTACCAACAACCTACTGGTAAGCTCATGGATGAATAAAATTACTACCTAGGGCATGGATGGTTGTGAGGGTGCAAATTCCACCTACGATCCCTGCTGCAAAATGATTTAAGAGCCTCCTGCTTTCCCCACCCATGCACCCTTGTCCTTGCAGGAGGCTGTACTGGAACTGTTGAGGAAATGGATCCAAACTAAAAAACACAGAACAATGAAAACAATCATCCTGGGGGAGGAGAAGGGAAGAAGCAGTTAAGTTTCAGGGGCCATGTGTGCGTGGTGTTGGCATTTCAACACACAGATAATTTCAGCTGACCTGTTTTATGGTTTCTGCACATCAACAAAGACAGAACATAGCAGAAGGTGAATAATTTGGACACAGAGGAAGAAATATGCAACCGAGATGGGTAGAGGTTTCTGGCTTCTCTGCTTGGGAAGTGCTTGTGGAAGCACTGCACCCTCAGTGCCCACTGCCCACTGGAGTTTCAGAAGCTCTTCTCTACCAAGTCGGTGCAGTGCATTAGTTTGTCCCTACACATGCCTGGGCTTGTTAATTCAGGGTCTAACACTTCCATACAAAGACTAACAGAGTTGATAATTTGGCTGAAGCATTCTCCATCCAGTCACGACTACCTTCTGTCTGGATTACCTGTTGGTGACAAAAGGATTAGACACTAGTTTGAGGATTACATCTCACCTTTTAATACTCATTTGCCAGTTGGTAGGATGTTTACCTCTCAGCTGAGGTATGTGAGCATTTGTCACACGCTAGATTAGCAGAAGATATATTCTTTTCCCAAAAAAATCAAAACAGCAATAGGACAGGAGTTTGTAATTTTAAAAGGGCACAGGGCTCTACCTGAAGAATGTTATTTTACAGGATCCTAAAAACAGTGTTTCGGGAGCTCCTGTATCTCCTCTGGAGGCTATCTTTATCTTGGAATACTGGCCCAGTGAAAACCACAGAATTTTGCATATTGCTGCCAAGTGAGCTGAAGCAATATAATGTAGTATGTTTAATACAAAATCCTCCATTAACACTGACTGCAGCATAGTTAATTTATATAGCAAAGGGTTAGGTCTGAGTCACATGTTAAAAGGCCCCAAATGCCTAATTAATTCAACCATCTCAGCTCTGAGCTGACTACTTCGCTTCCTATGTGCTACAGTATTAGCCACTAAAAGGACCCGGAAGCTAGTTCAGAAGTTGCTTCATGCTGGTATATTAAGCGCAAAGACACACTATATCAGTGAATTTATTAAAAATAACTGATATGAAAGTGCACAAGGAGAGTCACTTTCAATAGCTGGAAAGACTAAAGACAAATCAGAATTGATTTTAATCAACATTTTAGGCTTTGAAAGCCTTGTAAACTTTAATTACCCTGCAATCTCCAACCAAGAAGCACTGCAGCTAATCCAGACTACCTGGAATTTTATAATTATCTGTATGAAAGGTTATTTGTCATCAAATAAAAGTACAGAAACTTTGCAAGACAAGAAGAGCCAGATGCCTGCCTTGTTTGTGAGCACAAATTCATTCAGCTCTCCCATAACATGGAAGAAGACTGAAACAAGCGATCTCGCTACTAGAGGATTAGACAGATAAGGATGAGAATTCGGGCAACATGAGGCTTCAGAGCCTTGGAAGCAGCAGAATGGCTCCCTCCCGGCTCCTGTGCAGTGCACCACGAAGTAAAAGCACTACTACACCACCTGCTACCATGGGTAAGAAGTGGTGGAGAATGGCAAAACACTGCACAGCAGTGGTGCATCCTACATAGAGTACTGAGGTGTACTACACTCATAACCCAAGATTTGTTTGTTTTTTTAATAACTAGTCCAAATATAATATTAGTTATGAAACCCATTTTTTCCCTTTGTGGTATTTATCTTGGATAATAAGGCAGAGAAACGCAGGCTGTGGATAAGACATAGCTTCTGTCCTTAAAAGCAGCAAGCTGCAGCATTGCATGGACTACACCAGGGTAGCTTTGCTGGCCACAATCCTGAAGAGCTCACCCAGCTTACAGAGCAATTTCTGCTCTCCCTGTTTAAAAAAAAAGAAAAATCAATCTGAAAAACACCACCTACCCAACCACACCTCTGGTACCAGTTCTCTGCCAGCTGCTCTCTGGGCCCTTAAAATGCCCATACATCTGAGAAAGGTGGTACAGCCACCTATGGTTGGCTGATTGCAATGGGAGAGCAGTCCTAAAACCTAGCTTTGCAGTCACGGTTGCCTGCCTTACAGTAGGCACCAAAGCCCTGAGCATGCTGCCTGCACTGAAACAGTCTCCTTCATTCACTCCATCACCAGCCGCTTCCAGGTATTCCCCAGTGCATTACAGGGGGCCAAGATCTGATACAGTGGATTTACTTTTTCCCCTCAGAGCCTCAAAGGGGGTGCACGTTCAGGTTTCTGCTTAACACAGATGTTAGCAAGTCAGTTACATGCATCTGTTACCCAAACAAATTAAGTACTGGGGTGAAAACAAACAAACAAACCAACCTGATTTGTGAATTAAGTAGAGGATAAATAATTGTGTACATTTTTCCTGAAGGCATCTGATATTAACTATTCCACTAGCGCAGTGTTACATGATTTGGTGTGGTACATTTTCTGCTTTTTTAACTGATCTGTATGTTCAAGGTCACAGCCTGGCAGCCTGAACTGTCCGTTAAGCTCCTAGGAGAATACTAGCTCAGGGTGTATCATGGAGATGGTTTTCTTCACTAAATCTAGCTCAAGTATTAAAGGTGAGAAATGCCTTCTGTCCCACCGTATTGGCACAGCTTGCCTCACTCAACATTTCTGAAAAATTAAAAACTAAGTATCAAAAATTAATCATTAAAGAGCATGTATTTATATTTGCCTTATTTAGCAGCACTGCTATCCTAATATTCCTTCTACTGCGTACAGCCAGAGATAATCTTATTTCCCATTACAATTGGAGGGGTACCAATTGACAGCTGTTCAAGTTAACAGTGTTTTTAACCTTGTATCAACTAGATGGAAATAGCTATCCTAGGTATTACACAGACACATGTTCCGTCAAATTAGCCTACTACTCCTATTCGATCGTTTGGAAACAAACCAACAGATCTATTTTTTCCCACTCAAAACAGCTCAACACACTATATAAATCAGTACATAAACTCTAGCCAGTAAGAGTCAAGACACATAATACCAATCAGACAAGTTTAGACTAGTTTACTTCCTCAATAATTGTGTATTTGCTACATTTTATCTAAAAAAAAGACAAATCACATTTCAGATCCACTGAGCTCTGCTTTGTCTTCATTATATTTGCTTTTCAACAGGCATCCAGGATTCTTCCAAGACACATTGTTCAAGCTAACAGAATCCTAGGTGACTTAGCAAATTATAATAAGGAAAATGCAAACATAATAAACAAACATGCAAACTCAAAGATATCTTTATCTGCACAATCCTCCCATCCTGTATGCCAAAACACTGCAGTGTGTTCCAAAACGTATCTGCCGCACGTGTCCAGTTTCTGAGTTTGTTTGGTTCTCCTCGGAAGTTTCTGTCAGAGGTTTCAGGGGGTTCTTGTTTTTCTTTTTCTCGCCCCCACTCCTTCCGCTTTTGGTGGCTTGAGCATTCTCATCTGTCACACACTGAGCTGCAGTTTGGATGTTAAAGAATTTACCATCGCAAACTTGCGCTTCATATTTGAGTAAATAAAACATGCCTGCTCTGAGCTCCAGTCACCCTGGAAATCAATATTAAAACACCAAGAGAAAGTTCTGACAAGTAGTGACTAAAAAGGAACTCTGCTAGTCCAACCAAAAAGCAGCCACTTGCCAAATTCTCACCATACCGACACACATGCACTGCTCTCTGCCTCAAAACCCACGCAAACCCAGCCAAACAAACAACGCAAACAGATGTGTTAAACATACCAGATCACACAGGAAACATGGGCAAATTCACAAGCTCAGTAACATCTGAACTTAAAATTAGTCTCCCTGGATGGAAGACACAACCCCCAACACCCTTCCCTGAGAAAGTTTGTTGCTGGACAAACATGGGTAAACACATTCGCTTCAGCAGAAGTGTCTCATGATGACATAATATAATAAGATATCCCTGTAATGCAAACAAAGGGCCTCTATTTGCAGAATTCAGCGGTTTAGTGGAAAATTGCTTATTCTAGCACTACTCTGACCAAAGTCACTTAGTAGGGACCTCTTCCAAACTTCCCTTACTCAAGTCTCTGCAAGAAAAGGTCTCTTAAGACTGAGCTGAAGATGCACATAAAGCAGCTATTCCTTTTAAATATTAGACTTTGTTCCAGTGAAAGAGTTTCTCAAAAAAGCCTCCACTGTTCAGCTTTGCTGGTACTGACTCCTGTCAATAGGAACTACTGAAAATAACCACATGCAGTTGCTCCAGAGCACTGCTCTCTTTCCAAAACATTTTCCTATTACAAGCAGAACTTACAGAGTTAGTATCAAAGTGACAATAATGCTGGATCTTTTTCTTCTCTCCATTGCTATTTATCATACTTCCAATTCTTTGAAATGCTTTTAAAATATGCCTGTGATAAGGAGGGGAATTGAGAGTGGAAGAGGGGGAATCTCAGACTACAACAGCTAATATGTACTGTAAAAATCTCAGTGTAGACAGGCGACACTGGAATTTTGACTTTTAGTGCTACATCAGTATAGTAACACACCAGTCTGCCTACCTACGGATTCCACAACACATACAAAAAAAAAAAAATTTAAAAAAAATCAATATTCCTGAAGAGGCAGTGAAAACCAGAAACCTGATCAATCATTTCAGCATCCAAAAGTCTCTTTATATCTTTTCTCCAAGTCCTTCTTTTCACAAACTGCTCCCAGTACCTTTAAGGTGAGATTACTCCAGCAGCTCCTGAAGAATTCCCCTCCAGTGTCAGAGCTTGATCATTAAAACAGGAACTTTGGACACATGGAGAAAAGGAAACAATTTGTACTTCTCTATCTGCAATTTCATGGATCTGGCTTGTGTTAAGTGTTTGGAGACCCTTGTTCAAAGAGAGGGAGTAAAGCCCTGAGCAAGAAAAATCCCTGTCCATGGCCTGTTCATAGGTCACTGCAGCTGCAGAAAACTGGTGACACACAGGACATCAGATGAGGCAATTTAACCTACGAGAAACTCATCAGAAAAGCGGTATTACTTTCACATTACCAGGGGAAACTATAGAGATTAGAAAGATCAAAAAGCTTTCCAAAAGCTCACTCAAAAATCAGAAACTCACGCCCTCCTCCCCAGGAGGCTAGATCTTGTACAAACATGAGCTCTGTTAGGAGAGTGATGACCCAGTTTTCTAGCTTTATGTAAAACATAAAATAATTAATGAATAATTAAAGAAAAAGCTAGTGACTGCATAACAAACGTAAAGATATACATACAAAGAGATCTGCACCACCACCCCATGCGCTTTAACATAGTGCATTTTACAGTATTATACGAACTCTTGCTCAGCATCTCTTGCTCAGCATCAGACAACTTCCTTACTAGAAGCTCTGTCAAAACATACACACCTCACTGACAGCTATAGTCATGTTCTACTGTAATTAGTAAAATGGTAGTCATACATGACTTGCTTCAAAAGAGACGAAAAGCTGAAAAAAATCCAACAGTTAAAATTACTTAAAGTGGAAACTGTTCTGCTCAATAACAACTAGGCTTTTACAAGACTTTTATCACTGAAGAGATAAATGGAGTGTCATGCAATTTGCTGCAGGTGAAATGCATAGCAAATAACGTGGAAAAGCAGAGGTCTTGCCCATGTCAAGACACTGGAAGTCTTACAGAGCTATTCTGTAGGCAATAGCTTGCTCTGATATGCTCTATAAAATCCTGTCATCATTGTATTGTGGGCACCTATGACCAGTAGGTATTATTCTGCATGTCATTACGGTAGTCATAGGGTAGCCATACAGGCAAGGGTAATGAGGCCTGGAAAAGTGCAAGACTAAAGGCCTTGCATTTAGGGAAAAAAACTAACGAGTCCAGTAACAAATGATGCTGCCAGCATTTAAACACCACATTATTGCCTATTTCAGTTAAACTGCAATCTGCATTTACTATCACAATAGACAGCATTTACCTGCCAGACTTTTTTAATATGTAACACTGCAGGCATTTTTGTCACTTGACAAAAAAGGACAATCTTGAACAGTATGTGCAACTGTCACTGTCAGTCCTATCGAGCTCCCAACTCATAAGACTACATATGATCTAACAGTTAAAATCCCAGAGAAGAAAGCTGTAAAGAAAGTAAGAATTTATGAGCACATACCTATGATGGAATCCCTTCGAAAAACATCTCTGTCAAAAATATAAAATGACAGATGGCGAAAGGTCCGAGGAATTTCACAGTAAAAGTCTTCTCCATAGAAGGGGCTGGGTAAACAAAAACAACATACACATAAACACATACACACAGAAAAAAAAAGAAATTAGTGCTGGTATCCTGGAGGAGCCAGTGTGTTCATACTTCACACCCAGAGCATCACTCTGGACTCTGACGGTCTTTCCCACCCATGAATGTGTGCCTTCCAGCACACTGACTCTTAACTATCCTGAACACCCACATAACAAGATTTCTTCGTGTGCAAAAAACCTCAATATATACTTCTCTTTATCTGGAAAATAAATGTCCCAAAATAAAGAAGGCAGAGACCAAATAAGGCTGTATCTTCTTTGTTAAGATAAAGCGCCCTGAAAGGTGGAGGACCCTGCTGTCACACTATGCTTACAATAGACCATTATGACAAAGAACACTAAAGCATACCCATGAACTGGATGAGCAAGACACAGCATGGTTCATGGCATATATAGTTATATATTTATTTTAAAGGATCTGGTTTATTTAAAATAAAATGCCTACAGCCATTGCCTCTGTCCCCATCCCCTGCAATGTTTCTTATTTAAACTCAGATTCAGTCAACTGATGGTAACTAAGCTTTGGAGCTGGCATGATGCTTGCTACCTGATAGTGCTGCATATCTGTCTATTTTTGCATTCTGGAATTGTATAGAATAAGTTCCTTTACAGTAAGACCAGACTTAAAAAAACCAAATACTATCTCAGCATGAAAAGCTCTTTAGAGACTTCAGGGGCTTTCTTTGGATCTCAGACACCTAATAGCAACCCTTTCAGTTTCTCTCTATCCAATTATACGGGAAAGGATTTACTCCTAAGAACTATAAGCATGTATCAACATTATTTATTCATTGACAGGTCTACCATTTTACACACACTTTTCATTCCTAGTCACTCATGCCTCAGTAGATCTAAATGAGTGGATGCAGTTTGAGTCATATGAACAAATACAGCAAGCACTGCAGATATAGACTTAAAAATAAATCTAATTCCAACAGGCCAAAAGCCAGCAGGGCTTTTTTTCTTCCTTTTTAAACACAGAACTCCTTATTGTCTTGGCTAAGCACAAAAATGGGAGACAGAACTGTGCTGTAGCTTTAACCATTATTAAAGGCTTTTTATGTCAGAAAATTATATATCAAAAAATATTAATATTTCCTTGCATTATCTTTATTTTTTTTCAGCATTTTGTCAGGAGACATCATTGCCTTGGATTCTTTCAGAATATTTTACATCACTGTGCACTTTTGCTTGTATTTCTGCCTACAGTAAAAATACACTCCCCCAGAATTGCCACATTCCCTCAAGAGCTAGCTGACAAGTCTCACTCAAAACACATAGGCAATGCAAATTGGCTAAGCACCCTGTGTTTGAAAGGAATATGCCACATTAATTTTATGAAGTCTAGAGACATCACCCAGTGTTCAGTAACCATATTATCTAAGCCACTAGTCCAACAGCCATATGCAAGAATACATATTGGATAAACAACAAAGCCCAAGGCATACCCACAGGTTAAACTTCCACTACTGGAAACATTTTCCCATTCCTTGAAATAAATGCATCCAGCTGTGAGCTATGGCAACCAGCATGAGCCCCACTCAGTCATTCCTATTGTGAAGGCAGGGGAGAAAATCTAACAGCTGGAAATGGAAGCTGTTTTGACTGTCCCAACGGCCCCCAACAGCACTCTCAGTTATGTCCTCTTTTATTTGGAATCAGGAATTCAGCAGCCACCACTTCAGGCACAAAATACAAGAGTTCTGTGGTACAAGCAGCTTCTACCAAACTGGGAACTATCTGACTGTTCCCAGCGGCCACGTTTCTGCTGGCAGCTCCGAGGGCCTCATTCTGCACACATTACTTGGTGCAAGTTTTCACACACAAGCTTAACCACGGGGGGCTACACAAATGCATAAACATAGCCCAAATATCTAGCGCGTTACACATGCAAAGCACTTGCATCGTTCTGAGGCCTAATACTCTGCTCAGCCATAAAATTGTCCTTTCTGCTGGAACAATGTGACAGATGAATTTACTCACTATCATGAAACGATACTTAATGAACTGTAGATGATTGATACACCCAATCCTCTGTCAAGAATATAAGGGAAGCTTCAGTATACTGAAACTGCACTGAGCATACTTGAATTCAGCTTAGCTGGTTCTGGAGAAAAGAGCACAGAAGAGACAACAACTGGGGCCTTTGGCAAGTGCCCTATTAATGTCTGTTATTGGTGGAGGGGTCAGGGCAGAAGATAAGTAAGACCACACCACAGCAACACAAACATGAGATTCAGAAAAGCAGAGTGGACAAGAAGCATCATCTAGTCCAACATATGGTACCAGAAAGAGACTGATTAACAGAAGAAATGATGTGGTGGACGACTTAGCCATGTAGGTACCACATCTGGGCATTACTTTTCTGCACAAGGCTTGTCAGCCTGAGCAGCGCCCGCTGGCAGGCACTCTTCACAGGATGCATTATTTGCAGCCGCTGTCAACACAAGTTTTGTTCTGCTCTTGGCTTTCCCCCTCCTAGATCTTGTACCCTTTGTAGACTCACAACCTCTCATCACTCAGGTAACACTCCTGAGGTGTGCTGCACTCTTAATTAATATAAGCAAGCAGATTTCCAACACAAGTGCACTCACTCTACACTGGATAATTAGCCAGCAAAGTCCTAACTGTAAAGATAGAGATGGAGATAAATCTGATATTCCCTCACCCTAATCCTGTGTTGCTTCGTAGAAACAGTATCTTCTTTCTGAAAGAATCAAAAGTTACCACACAAAAGCTTCCAGCTTCCACTTCAATGTGTGCTTTTTCTCCATGTATCTCTTGAGAACAGTACTCGCTTTGTCTCCCACCCAGACCTGAAGAGCAAGAGGTCGCAGCAGTCAAACCCCATGATTTATTTCCCAAGCTAACTTCTCTTGAGCATGAGCCCCAGGGCTGCAGAACAGTTTTTCCAAAAGAACAGCTAAATTCCTCCCTCAGTGCCCCCTCTCTCCCAAAAGCCAGAATTAGTTTGATTTGGCTTCGGTGAGTACTTTTATTTTGACATAGCAATTAATAAAAAGCAGCAGCAGCATCTGCCTACACAGTCCTCAGGAGTCTGACAAGATCCTCCAAAACAAATACTAGAACTAGACCGGCTGAAAATCAGGGATCTTTCAGAACCAAGTGAGTTCAGATTCAATTTCCAGATTTTGATTTCAGCTTTCCTTGTGGATTCCGAGAAATATTAATCATTCAAAGAGAAGGAAAAATAATGTGTCCCCCCTCCCCAACCTTGCAACCTGCACAATGGAAGGGCATGGACAAGACCGGTGTTGTCATTATTTCAGTTCCTTTTGGACTTAAAACAAATGACAGGACATAACTGCTGAGGGCAATATCTTGCAAGGACAGAGACAGTGGGCCTCCACTGTAAATGTAATTCAGCTCCTTCCAAGCTCAATATAAAGGCATTTTCAAACCCAGCTTCTTCAGTAGACTACTAAGTTTAGAACAGTTTTACTAACTTTTTAGTTTTGCTATCACACACCAATAAGCAGGCATCAACTACTCTTAGTTATTAAATAAGGCTTGTTCTAAGTCACTGTCTCTTGTTGTCCCAACAGGACTAGAAACTGCAAAGAAAGAACTGCACCAATTTTAAAAACCTTGCTCTAAGCTTTCAGACACACAAGGGTCTGACTCTGTAGCCTTCTACTCAACATACTGTCACTTCACACCCTTTTCTTATCTCTTTTCCAGTAGATACCTATCACCTTGCTATGCTCTGAATGAGGGAAGCTCTACTTCGGCAGCAGAGGTAGTCCTTTTCTCAGGAAGCATCGGGCTCTTACTGCACAGCTTTTATCCAGCCCCTACCACCAACACATACACTGATCGACCCCTCCTCAGGACACTTCCCCTAGGATGCTCTCACAGCTCTCATCACAGAAGAGACATACAGCCCCTTCCCCCCCCCAAAAAAAAAAAAAAAAGTCAAGTAAAAGCATAAAGAATGGTGCAATGGATTTGAATCTTCAGGCATACACTCAAAAAAAAAAAAAAAAAAATTAAAAATTCTTTATCACGAT
>JANHGB010045871.1:0-10743 GCA_026283785.1 Coracopsis vasa | reverse complement strand
CCGCGCATCCCCGGTGCGCCCCACGTGCCGCCGCTGCCACAGCCGCCATGGGTGTGCTGCCGGTGCCGGCGGAGGTGCGCGCCATCCTGCTGGACATCGAGGGCACCACCACCCCCATCGCCTTCGTCCAGGTGAGAGCCGGTGGCGCGGGAGGCAGCGGGCCTGGGTGTTGTGGCCTTCACGGCCCCCAACAGCGGGGAGACGCCTGTCCGCGGGCTGTGGAAGGCAGGCCTGAGCTCACTACAGAAGCGTAAACCCGTGACACGTTTTCCGTGTTTTCTGAATAATGCTCATCGAGAAAATGCGTCTCGTTATACCCATCGCGTGCCTCTTCTGGGGGCAGGGAAACATTTGGACTGCTCCGTTTAGTAAATGGGGTGTTTTTTAGGGTGGATATAAGGCAGTCGGGGTGCACTCAGCCTCATTTAGGAAAAACCCTAGAGCATCACTTGCTCTGATGGCTGGATCTGCAGCACCTCACCCGAGCTTGCAGAGAGCCTGAAAGTCTGGTTATCCATCCGCTGCTTTTTCCCTTCAGAAGCGTGATACAGTCACATCGCTCTAGTGTCACCTCAGATGTGTGTCCTTCCTCCCGCATGCACAGGATAAGCACAGGGGGAAGAGGGTGTACCAGCACAGCATCGGGTGTACATGACGAGGATTGTGCTTACAGTATGTGTGGATGGCTTCCTCTGCCTAGGAGAAGGCTTGAGACTATCGAAAATGCTGGATGAGGTGCAGAAGCCAGGGGGCCTGGAAGCCTGCGAGGCCAGCAGGAGGCATCAGGACAAACACTGTAAACGTGCAATTGAAATAGTTCTCCAACCGCTGCAGGTCCCTCTCCAAGAGGCTTTGGTCACCCACCGGGCTCATTTGCTTCACAGGAGGGAGCAATTTGCTCGCATTTAAGACACTAAAGGGCATTATCCCTGCTGCAGCCATAACCCTGTATTTCTCATGAGACATTACAGCTTTTGGTGGATCTTTTTTTGCTGGTAGTTCATGAAGGCTCTTTTGACCCACATAATGCACAGAGGGCTGTAGGCTTTTGCCAGGTTTTCGAGGTGTTTGTGCTAACAGTTTAACAGATGAACAACATGACCTACATCTTTCCTGTCCACGTTCTTCCAGTGCTCTTGAAACTTCAGGTCTAGATAGCATTACAGCTGCCTCCGTCCCTCAATATCTTTCAATGTAAAGTTTGAACAGCTCAGATTTCCTACTAGACATCTAATGGAGCCACAGAGTTGTTTATATATATCCACCTTGAATCCATTTTGCTGTTGTGCAGATACATGCAATAAGCCTGAGATGGTTTCCTACCCAAAGTCTTTCTGTTGCAGGAAGGCCAAATGAGTTATGGTTCTCATTAAAACTCAGCTTGCAGGGTATCCTGAAGATGCTCGAAACAAGTTATTTCACTTCGACTTTCAGTTAACCTCCACTATTTCTATTTCCCTTTAAAAGTTCCACTGCTGGTTCTGCAGGCATTTTATTCCTTAATATTAAAGGATTGTCTTTAATCCTTTCTTTAGTGTCAGAATTATTGAATATGCAAAGTAAGGAAATAGAATGAGCCAGTTGATGGATGGATTGAGAAAAGATAGCAGGAAAGAGAATATTTGATGGCCCCTGGTTTTCTCTTTTGCTGGGTCCCCCCTGGCAGAGAAAAGTAGATGTCAGGGGAGAGATATAATGCAATAAACAGCATCCCCTGGGATTTGCTGGATCTCGTGGAAAACAGCAGACTGTGACTGAACTTTGCCTGCATGTTGCTTGAAGTCCTCCAAGCACTCATTACAGTGTCCTACCTGCAGTTCTACTGATAGCAAAAATACAGCTCTTCATATACTGGTTGTAACATTTGAGGAGGAGGGCTACAGCTATTTGACCCAGGAATGAATTGAAATGAGTTACAAAGTCACTGATAGGGAAATAGCTGGTTCAGGGACAACTTGCTAAGGGACACTGCATGTCGGCTGTTGTAAAATATATAGTATACTACAAACAGGAAAGTATTAGCATGGCCATTCAAAAGCTCTATATGTTTAGTCAATTTAAATGCCTCAAGAAACAGAAGTCTCCATTATGGACCCCAGTATACCGTATCAGAATATAAGATGAGAAATGAAGACGTAGACAACAAAAAATTAGGTGAGAGAACAATTAAAGTAACTTAAGGGAATAAACCCCACTTCAAGCTACTGAGACTCACATTCTTAAATGCATTAGGTACTTCTGAGGGGTTGGGAGTGAGGTCTAGAGCTACTTCCCAAAGTAAATTACTTGCAATAACAAGACAAATAGCAAATTCCTAACTGTATTACTCAACTGTCTTTCCTCATTTCATATCTTAAGATGAAAGTTAGAAACTTGACTGTTCCTTGCTGCTACTTTCCCCTCAATTCTAAAAAAGGCCTAGCTTGCCGGAGTATACATATATGCCCATTCTTGTTCCCTTTATTTTTTGATGTTTGGGGATTTCCAGGAGAAAGCATTTTAAGTTTTGCTGCATGCTTCTCGTTCATTCTACATTTGGCTTCTACAATCCCACAGGAAGTTTCCAAGATAATCAGACAGGCATCTCATGTTCAAACCTCTCCTTTCAGTTGCAGCCTCATGATGGGGTGGGGGGACGAATTCCTAACTTCACCCTTTAGGGTAGCTAAATCAATGCAAAATACTAAGCATTGACATGAAATGGAATTCAGTGCTCCCTTCTAAGTTGAGATCTGAAAAGCTTAGGAAAATTCAAAAAAATGTTGCAGAAAGAAAGGAGCACTGGCTGTACATTCTTAGGAAAATAGTTAATATGGCTTGCCTTGGAGAAGATTTGTTCCCATATATACAGACAGGAATCATGACATGAATAGTTCTATCACTGGTGTTCTTAAAACTGGAAAAAGGATCATACTCATCCTCCCTCCTCCCCTTAAGAAAGTATCTTTGGAACATTAAACAAACATAGCAGAGAATAAGAGTTAACAGAACATGTATACAAGTATTTATTACCATAATGACTTCTCCACTATTTTGGTCCTGAAAACCTCCTCCTGGTCCAGGTTTACTGTACAATAGCAATCCCTCATCTTGTTTGGCCCCGGATATGTAGGAAGATTTTTGGCTTCACCTAAAGACAATAAAGGAAAAAAAAAAAAAACAGAATTACATATTAAAATGTTATCCATAAATTACTCATCTGTCAACTAATGCAGTGTCAGCAACATGGCTAAAGTGAAGTATTGCGTTGTCTTTTTCCTCCCAAAAGTGAAGTCTCTATTATAAACTTCACAGCAGTACTCTCTTTCCAAGGCAGCAGCTCCCAACTGTCACCACATTTAGAGCTCAGCAGTAGCCAGCAACAAGTCAACAGTTCATTGTGTTGGATTTATTCACATGTATTTGAGTACACACTGCTTCCTTTCAAATTTGTGTTTATGTTTTGATCAGTCCTCCCGAAAGATACCAGAAACACAATACAACATCCTGTAAGATACCAGGAACACAATACAACATGGTGATAATAAAGCTTTCCAATACAGCCCACTGATTTTATGCTAAGGGCATCACCAGAACACAGCAAATGAGAACTGACCCCAGCTCCACCACTCTCCATGGATGTGGATATGGAAAACAGTCACTTTAGTTACAGCCAACAGCCTCACATCACACACTGGACTTCAAAAGCACTGTGATGAGGCAACTAGCATTTGGGAAGCTGCCCAAGATCCTTGCACTAAGGCACCATGCAAGCCATAAATATTCCTCATAATAAACATTTGTTTCAAAACTGCGAGAAGCATATATGTATCCTAGACTCATAGAAGAAAAAGAAGAAAAAGACAGGATTGAGGAACTAAGGGTAACCAAGAGACTATAAAACACAAGAGCACAAGCATGAAACAAGAATAAGCCCACAGCTTTTCCTTCTACATATCCACTAATAACCAAAGCTGAGCACTAAATTTCCTTGGCAGACTGATAAAATCAAAACTCACAGACAGGAAACTCGGTAATGCTCCTCATGGCTTTGCTAAGGCACATAAGCACTGCATGGATGAGTGATTTAACTCTAAAGACAAAACTCAGAACTCTCAAAGAATGACTAAGTGTAAGTCTACAATGCACGTGCTCTTATTTACCTCAACTCTTTCAGTACTCAGAGATTATTAGCACATACCAGGGGAACTAGATCATTCTCTCCTGGTAAAAACACAAGGAATAAAACTAAAAATGCACAGACCAAGAAAACACAGGTTTGTTTGCCAATGGAGAAGAAAACTCTAAATGACAGTAACAAATATAACTTTTTATCAGATGTCTGCAGCTCAGCTTAAGCGCATTTTACTAGACACATGCTTTCCCAGTCTCCAGCTCCCAAATAGCTCCACACTATTAACAGAATCATCTTGCTTCAGTATCAACACTGTCTTCAGTAAAGACATACTTTTTCCTTTCTACAGATTTGTTTAACAGAACTCTGATGTATGTGCATGCAAATCCTGAAGAACTACAGCAAGGAAAGACTAAGCCAACCTGCATCCTCAGCTTTAAAGGAAAAACAAAGTGACACAAGACTCCATGGCTTCCTGCCTGTGATCTCTTTCTGGCACACTGTTTGCACACTTTTGCTAACTGACACATGACGTGCCCTTGGAAACGCCACACATCCACACTTCTTCACACATGGCCTGTATATATATATATACACGGGTGATCATACATGTATATGTTTTCTAAAGCTAATCACAGAACGTATAAGGAGGCATTGAAAAAGGACATGAAAACATGTTTTCAGACAGTAACACCTTATTTCAGAGTGCTTCTAAATAAAGTTTGCTCTCAGCTCAGCTGATGCAACTGGATAGCATTCTTCCCACTTCCTTCAGAGTTGTGAGACATTGCATATAAAAAAGAAGCTGTCTCTGCTGTAACTGGGAGGTGTGACTGGAACATCTGCTGGCATGCTCAACGTGGCTTTAAATTAAGCTGAAGTATTAGCAATAGTTTAACTGCAACAACCAAATATATACTGAGGATTACTGACGGCTTGCTCAGGCTGCATTGAGGTCTATTCTGCCATAATAAACCTTACTTTTACTCTTGCTACTCTAAGTTCAAGCAAGTTGCAAATCAAATGTAGCCTCACGTAGACTGGCCTCATGTAGACTGAGGCTGCAGAGTTTGTATCCTCTCCCCAAGTCCCAGGCATCCAAATTTCTCTTATCTATTTTCACATTAAAATCACGTGAAGCCAGCCTCTTTTTTGGATAACCGGGTAAAGGTCCCCAGAGACAGAGAGCGTGCATGTCAACAGGAAGAGTTTCAACAGCAGAGCGATAAGGAAGTCTTCCTCTGGGGCTGGCACACCATTCTCACGGTTCTTCCAAGAGAGTGGGACAGAACTTTTCAAGCTCAAAATTAAACCAAAAATTTACGCAGTTTCCCTTTTTCTGCACAATTCCACTTCCCACTTCAACACGCACACACACACATGAACCCAATTCTGGATTCTGTGATCTCGATTTTCAGTTTTCTGATGTGCACAATATTCAGTTAAGTGCTTAAAGTCGATACTTAGTCATGTCAGAGCACTCTGTAAAAACTGCATTTTGAAAACTCAGTTCTCTTTGTTAAAAAGACTTGCAGTAGGAAAGCCCACAGTATTAAAACTTCAGTGCAGTGTAGAGGAAGACACCACTTAGGACTGCAAGAAAATGACTGCCTGCAGCCCTTACAGCAAATTAAAGCTCACCATCATAATACTGGAAAGTGAGGCACACAGGGAAGATAAGAGGGAGAAGGCATTTTACAGTAATATCTTTCTTCAAACTGGAAAAAGGCCCTGCAAAACCACTGAGACTAGAACAAGGGATTAATTGACCAACCCAACGAATTAATCATGTTACTGACTCGAGTAGGAGCTTACGAAAAATGAAAAACATGGGGTTTCTTCCCAAAGCTGGCAGCAGCCAATGGCTGTTTAGATTCCTCCAGCACTGAGCGGTTGAGAAAGAAAAATTTGTCAAGCTTTCAAGCATAGCTAAAGACTCTGCTCTCTAGCCAGACATTTTATGTCAACAAATGCGCTCTGTTAGAGTTCCAGTTGCTCTTTAGATTCCTCCAAAACAAAAACGTTCCCTCTGTGGCACCGTTTTGCCATCTACAATGAAGTTGAACAATTTGCTCAGGATTTTTTTTGTTCTGCTACTACTGAAATGAAAAAAGAAAGCCCAAAATACTTGATACAGTCATGCACCATTTCCATATTCTCAAGAACCAGAGCTATGAGATCATTTAATTTGGGCGAGATTTTATCATTTAGCCTATCTGTATAAAAGAGGCATCTTCATCAATTGTATTTTCAAGAGGCAGCTTTGCACTTTCCATCCCCATCCCCTTCATGTTTGTGAAGTGCCTGCATGCTAGAGAATTTGGGAAAGATTTGCAGGCAAAAGGTCAACACACCTTCAGTTTTCCACTTCACTGCTAAGAAGAAACAGAATGTTTACTAAGATGTCTACGACCTTGGCAATTTCAAATACACAAGCACTTGATTTTGTGCAAAAGGCTTCCATTTGGAGCCATAGTGTCAGAACAATCAGTTCAAGTCGGCAATAGCTTTTCTTTCTGTCCCTGCACTTCTAATATACATGGGTCTGAACTTAATGGTGTTAAATCACTCAACTTAGTACCGAGTACTTAAACCTAGAAAAACGTATTTCAGCTATGGAAAAGTTATCATTAGCTATTTTGGACAAGTCTTAAAAAATAGACCATACAATTCTGAACACCTCACTGGCTTGCTATCTTTTCCCCACAAATACTAGGTTACTACAGTTTAAAAATGGACTACCATGGCAAACAGATAGCTTGAGCTAGCCACAGCAAATGCAACAGGCTGGATAAAGAGGAAGGAAAAACTTAAAACCATTTTAATCTTCCTGGTTCTTTCCAGTGTTATACATTCCTGCCTTGCTAAGACACTGGCAATAACAGGGAAGCAGGAAAAAAGGGCTCCCAGCATATACGGCAGAGAAGAGCACTGCTTAGATGCTTGGGAGCATAAGTGGTGAAAACAAGAAAAACTTTGAAGGTGTTTCTAAGAATAAACAAATATGGACATGTGTACATTTCCTTAAGGTTTTGCCACTTCAATATTTTGAAGCATCTAATGCTTTTAACTGAATTTAGATACTTGGCATCGTATTACCCTTGCTTTTGACTGGCTTCCCCAGACACAGCTTTCTGAAAAGCAGAGAATGCACAACATCCAGGCATTATTTCTACCTTTTGGAAAAGGATTTGTTGCTCCTGTGCTTCTAAGTATTGGGTCATCATCACACATCCGCTGATATGAGTCCATGAAGGCTTTGTAATGAATCAACAAATTCAGCTTGCTGTCTTCTAGCAGCAGCATATTTGATTTTATCAAGATGTCATGGGAGAATCAATTCCCAAACTATTCCAGAATATAAACAAGCGAACAAAAAACTATCTCTAAAAAATAAACCAAATAAAAGCAGCTGAGCTTTCAATGCCACAGCATTTGACTTCAGGGAGTACACTGAGAAAGACTTGAGTACAGAAACAAAATACCTAAAACCTGAAAAGGGCAACATATCCAAACCAACAACAATCCACATTGCTTCTACCATATTCAGGAAAACACACTTGAGAGAGCCTCACAGGCAAGCACATCAAGAACAGAGCAGCAATGTCTGTCAAGAATGAAAAGCTTCTGTTCTCCCTTAAGCTCACGATACCAATTAGAGATGCTGGAATCGGAAAAAAAAGGAAGAAAAAAATTCTCTCAAGCACTCCTCTCAAGTTTTCTTTCTTCTGAAAAGATTTTTCCCTCAACATCCATAGGTCAAGCAAAAACAGAGAAAGAAAAATGTTTGTACAGACCTCCAACTCTCTAGCACAATCTATGCTTAAAAAGCTCCTCTTACACAAAACCCAGCATATATGTAAAATATGAAGATGCCAGCAAGGTTATAATCAACAGAAATATAATAACACTCAATGTTGATTAAAACATGCAGAAATACCTAGAAGCATATTAACTTTTGTGCCTATGCATGAATTTAAACTGAACTGAAATAGCTGCATTAATGTTGAAGGCTTAGAAAGCAGTTCATTTTCTTGCAAGGTGTGCTTTCTGGGGGTGACGTGGGGTTAAGGGAGGGGTATGACTGCAATACCTCAAGGGGGATATACAGAGAAAATAATCCCTTTTAATATTAAAATGGTTATAGTTAAAAAAAACTCTATTCACATCAGAAAACAGTTTTGTTACTATACGGCCAGTGTGATAATTATGTGAAATTAACATAATGTTTGAAACCAGAATATGGGGATATACAGTTACATTTGTATATAATTCCTATCTGTAGATACACTGTGTGTGCCTCTCAGAAGCAGAAAGCTTCAATTCATTTTTGCCTTTCCAAATATGAAAAAGCTATAAAGATGAAAGGTTCCAAGAACTGGTGCACCCAATGTGAAACCATGGGGTTATGTAAGTAGCGTAGTATTCTCATGTACTTTTGTAGTTAACCTAATAACAAGTAACACCTTTTAGGCGATATGTGCCAAGTGTCAAAAACGTTCTCTCTCTTCCACCTATGTATATATGTCACACAGTCTGAAAACAAGAAAAACACATGGAATCTGTAAATATCTGAATAAAGAAAATTGATGCATAAAAAAAAAAAAACAAACCCCTCTTAAAACAGATGGGACTAAACCCACTATTTTCCCAACAATCTCTCTTTGCTTTAACCATAGGTATTTATGTGTGCATACACACATGCACACTTTGCTCTCACAGAGAGACAGATTGCATTAGATTTCTAAACCAGGTCAAAACCAGCCGTCTGTGAACAGATTTTGCTGATCTGGAAAATGAGATTTTTAGATGACCTGTTCTTAATCTAAGCCCTTGCCTGCCAGCCTCTTTCCACGTGAAACGATCATCACATTGGAAGACTCGGGAAAAACACTTCCTCAACAGAACAATACTGACCACCTGGGCCTTAGCAACAAGCCCAGAACAACCTGATACCACAGCTAGTGCTGCCTCAGCAAGCAACCAGAAGGGAAACAAAGCACACTATGTTAACTGCAACTTTTTAGACAGAAGCATCATATGGACACCCTTGGTTTAGGGGCAACATCAACCCCAAATCCTTTGGCATTAAACTGAAGACCACCACCAGCTGATGCCTCTGTGCCAAAAACTACTTATATCTACTTAGACCTAGTTCTTCTAGTGGAGTTTTACTCCTTTTACAGCCTAGCGACAGGAACGCTTGGCATCCACCAAAGTCCTTTCTGAACAATCCACTTCATTAGTGGGCATGGCATACTACCACACTACTTCCCTTTCCCCTCACATAATTAAACTTACTCTGTATCAGTTAGAAACCTTTGTATAGATCTTCCTGTGATCTCAAACCTGCTCTGAGACAGCAAGCGACAGGCCCTTCTATCAGCTGTTAATAACAGCTAAACTTAATCAGCTATAGCCTGCATGGTGCACAGCCTAGGACCTATCACTCAGAATGGCTAGTAGTCAAATTCCTTCTTTCCTATACATGTGTACTCAGACATCCCAGTTCTCCTTTTGCAGCCCTGAAGGTCCAATAAACTGTCCAAATATCTTGCCTGTACTGTTCTGGGCCTAACAGAAGCGGCTGAGGATGTTTCCACCGGAGAGCAATGAGAAGCTGCAGGCTGACAGCCTTACTTTTCTTTTAAGAGGCAACGAACACCGAGGAGGCTCAAAAGATATTGTCATGATCTCAAGTACTTAAGTGCTCCCAGCACACTGGCTGTTAATCAAATCGCAGGGCTGACAGGAAAGAGATCTCTCCAGCAAGTTCCATGAGAGCTGCTTGCAAAATTAAGATTTTAGTTTGTACAAGAGGAGAAGCACAATTCTCCACAAGTCATTAATGTAACTGGTTGCATGCTGCTTGCCAACATCATGGTCTAACAGCAGGAATCGGGTTTCTCTGAAGATTCCCTTAGGATGGTAACTTAATCCCACAAAATAAAAAAAAAAAAATGTACAGTCCAGCTGCTTTTTAACAAGACTGAAGCTATTTTGTGTAAAAGGATACTTTGAAGAGATCATTTTCAAGTAGGATACTGCCAGGAAAAAGGTGTTCTCAAGGAGCTTTCATTCAAATTCAGCTTTCCTGTGGCACTCTGGGGTTAGCATTCCAAGTTTCCTTGATGTGACTCTCTTGTATTTATGCAGAAAAACTGGTGAATTAACTGAACTGCCTCTAGCTGTGATGATACAACATTAGACTCAGCTCCCCATTCACTATTTTTCAACCCAGTTTGTACTCTGAAGATGATACTTTGCATCAAGGCACACCTCATGTTTGATAGAGGTCCTTGAGGTTTTCCCTACCAGTTTCACTAATGTAGGGACTGGCTACAGGCTGTTCTGTACCTCTGAATTGTGACCTCTGTTTAAACTGGTGGCTTGTGGAGGTTATTTACAGTTTTTTTAGCTGTTGTTTGAGGTGGTGGTGGGTGGGGGGGGGTGGTCTCGTCTTCAGTTGTTGTTGGTTTTAGAAAAGAAAAATCAGTTTCCTAAAGTTATAAAAGACCTTCTCTCAGCAAAGTTTAAGCCAGTGAACATCTGTTGTGGAATGCAGTCTGTACCTCAAGCCCAGCTCTGGAGAGCTGAGCATCCTCTTGAAGGCACTAAGCATTACTGTC
>JANHGB010045870.1:32217-53835 GCA_026283785.1 Coracopsis vasa | reverse complement strand
CTCTGAGGTCTCCCCGCAGCCTTCTCTTCTCCAGGCTGAACAGCCCCAACTTTCTCAGCCTGTCTTCATACAGGAGGGGCTCCAGCCCCTGATCATCCTCGTGGCCTCCTCTGGACTTGTTCCAACAGCTCCCATTGTTGAAGTGAAAAATTAAACAGCACAGTTAAAATCCTGAACCCTTCCTTGCACTGGGGCTCCCATCATCACCCCAGCAAGCCACAGCTAGCAGATCTGCTCATAGAGCCCCAAGGAGAAGCACAGTGTTCTACAGACAGGCCTGCAATCAGCTCAGTGTCTGATACCCATTCAGTCCTTCAGAGCATGTGACAAATGATCTGGGAAAGTGTTTCTTTAGTGAGTCAAATCTTAAGAGAGCATTAAGCAACCTGCAAGATAAATGCAGGAAGTGCCACAGCACAGAAACATGGGAAGCTGACAGAAACCTACAGGGAGCTGGTTAAAATCTACTTCACTTGAGTGGCCAGAGCCTAAGAGTACAAAGAGGTCAGTATATCCATAATTATTATTACAATTTCTGTTTAAAATATGCCAAGTTCTTTAGGAGAAAAAAAGAGTTTCTTTAAAAAAACCTTTTAAATTATAGCTTCAAAGCATTAACTTGTCGAGTAGCTTCCTAATTTCCCCGAGGATCTAAGAAATAGGCATTAGGATTCCTGGAGCAAGACAGAGACTTAAATTCTGGATTTTTAATATACAAGCATTTTATATATGTTATACTGAAATGGAGCAGCTAATTTAGTGTAACTTGTACTAACTAGTTACTGGAGCCCATACAGAAGTACTGGTAGCTATAGGGAGAGTATGCTCTATTTTCACCTTCAGACTACCCTTCAGCATTTGGAAGAAACAAACACATTCCCGTTTTGCATGTCTCTTTGGAAGGACGGTTTGCTTGTGGAGAAGAATAACTTCTATTTCTGCATGTGGAAAGTTGTCCAGGCTGTGAATAATGCCCATCTTATTTTTTCCACATACTTATTTTCTACAGCAAACAAATGAAGGATACTTCATGATGTGACAATGAGGAAAACATTACCAGTCCATTATGCAGCACTTCAGGTAATTAATTTTAGCATAGCAAGTAAATAATTCTCCCAACAGCCTCATGAACTTTTGAGATAAGTATTATCTTTCCAAGGGTAAGTCACTGGCAGCATCAGGATTAAAAGAATGGGATGCTGAGTTCTAATTTTCTTCCTTATTTAAGCAGGGCAAGTTGGGATATGTGTGTGATAACTCTTCATAATGTCTGTCATGTCTGTCTGAGAAGTTCATTGAGCCAAATGACACGTGACGTGCTAATCACATTGTGCTTGAACCCTAGTTCAGATTGACAAGGGGTAGTAAAATGAGGACTAGTGCAGTACCTTCACATCAGAGAATATTCAGTGGCACACAAGGATCATGTAGGGAAAGGAAATGGTGTTTATTGGAAGAACTGTTGCATGTTGAAGGGTTAAACTAAGGACCTCTCACAAAAGTAGCCTCTCTGACTTCACTGTTGTTATTTCTCATTGTTAATGGCATGAGCCAGATCAGATATTGAGTGCCATGACAAGAGATGGGTCTATTACTTGAACAGAAGCAAGTGCTATAAGGGATGGGTGCAATGAGTTTGCTGAAATGATCAGGTCCATATGGGCTTGTAATGTACCAGTGGGTCATCAGCTCCTTCCACACCTAGTATATGTGAACAAGACAGCAAAATCACAAGGAGTTTAGTCTGAAGGAAGTAAGGGAAGAATGCAATGCCATAAAGAACTGAACAACTTGGGAAGTTCTGTGTCAGTCCTCATAATGACAGACAAAGTGATCACAGAACTCAAAAGAATGACTGGTTTAGTGTAGTTTATCCTAACTTGATTTCAGGTGCCACGTGTAAACAGTTTCAGCAGTAATATTACCTTGTATTTTAAAAGGGCTGATATGAATGAAGCTGAAGAGACTTCTGAGCCAGTCACCCAGGCAGAGGAGTTAAAACAGAAAAGGCAATTGTGAAAACATACAAACTTTCAGTGGGATGCTTCAAAAGCCACCAATGCCCAGTGGAGAAGAGCTTTACCTATGTACAAAGCAGTATTGCTTAAACAAGGGAAAGCAGATGAAAAGCAATGGAAAAGGGGAATCAGTTAGCTAGTGTCAACTGTAGGAATTATAGAAAATGGATAAGGGAAATGAGAACATGATGAGGAGCTTGGAACAATCAGGAATGAGATTGTTAGGAAAAGGGAAAATTCAACAGGGGCATTGATTCATCACAGAATCTAAGTGAAAAAAACATATATATATAGGATAAATAGAATATATAGAATATATAGAATAAAAATGCTGCCATTTCTCATAAATATTATTGTTCTTTGGCATCTCCTGTTTAGGCAGGAGAACATCCATGTGGTCAGACCAAGCAGTATTAATGAAATCCTTCCCATTCCAGCCATAATTCAAGAGTATATTCATCAGGAGTTTCTCAGTGTGGAATAGCAGGATATAACGTGTAACTCTGGGTTTGCTGTGGATGATCACGTGGATTTGAGCTCTGAGGAGCCAAAAGGGCTAATGAGATTCTTCAATGAATGGGAAAGGAAATTTCAAGGGAATGAGAGAGGTTCTGCTACCTCTGCTTTTGGTGGCAGTGACTGCTGCTGGAGTGCTCCTTGCATGCAGTTCTGCTCTCTGTAATTCAAGAGGATGCTGACAACTGGAGAGTGTTCAGAAAAGAATGACAATAATAATTAAAGTATTAGAAATAACACCTCAACAAGGCGAGAGACGGGGACTCAAGGAGCTTGTCCTTGTACGTACACTCTTTCTGGCTCCTCAGAGCACCCTCCTTCTCATCTTGTACTCGGTAGTGGAATTACAGGAGGTGATAACAACACTGTTCCACCACGGCATTGGCTTGGCTTGGCATTGAGAAGGGGAACACTTGCTGTTTCTCTGCTATAAAGGTCAATGCAATCCTCGCCTTTAGAGCTTCCCTCCGTATTGTGAGCAAGTGTCAAAATGAATCCAGCAGAGCTGGAGTTCGGATCAAATCACTCCAGTGTTTTCTCTTGAGGCAGTTAATTTTTGAAGTTGAATGTACTGAACTACCTAGGAAACAGTGGTTGCTGTCCTTGTGATGAGTTACCTGGGTGGCTACAGGCACAGCACCTCAATACGACACCGTGTTGGACTTGGGTTAATTTGCACCATGTTAGGTTTGGTTCCCAGTGTAAAGACATCGTTCACTGGGCATTTAATCTGAAATGGTTTGTTTGAAAGGACACTGTTCCCAAGGCCAGTGTTTTATGTAAATGCTCAATGACTTTCAGCAAAATAAGAAAAAGACGAAAATAATTATAGCTGTGTTATTATGGGTAATTTAAATGTTGGCCTTAGTGGAGTACAATATAATAGAACTTCTTAAGGTAAAATGTGTCCTGATTAAAAGGCATTACGAGCTCTCCATTTGCTTTTTTAAAGAACACTGAATAAACCCCCCATATAGTGTAGTACTTTGGTGATCTTGCACTACTTATATGAAAAGCTTCACTTAAATGCTTGTCCTAATGGGAAACTCAAAATACTATGTTTACAGATGGTGCAAAACCAAAGGATAGGTTTTCCCAATGTCCTTGTTTTGGGGAGGTTTGGATTATTCTATGATTCTATAGTTTGTTCCTATCTATTCCTATACAATCAGATATGCAATGAAAAAGAAAGAAGAAGGTAAGGCTGTACAAGTTACTCATATGGAAGGTTAAAGGCTAATACTACAGTGAAATCCATACAGTTGTGGAGAAAATATTTGCTTTAAGATGCTATTTGGAAGTTCATATTGATTATTATTCTTTGAAATACGGGAACATTTCAAGAATATGGCTATAATAGTTATCAGTAGTCCAAAGTACCTTTTGATGCAGTTTATCTTTCCATGACAATGGATTTGAGATCATTTTATTACCTCCAATTTCAAGAAGTATCCTTGGGACCCATACGTTTCCAAACTGTGCCATAAAGAAATGTATATATAACATTAATTACTGCAGGAAAAAATACCAGCTCTTTTCAAGCATTTTAAAAGCCTTTGTTATTAAATTAGTTACAAGCTACAAAATACCACAAGAAAGAAAAGAAAAGATATTATTGTTGGTTCAGTGGCTGACGACAGCAATTGGGATTCTGAGAAGTGGATTTGCACAAAACTGATTTCTTAACTGCTGTTTCAGTAATTGGGAATGCTGGATCCTGAGAAAACATGGAAAAGTACAGGGAATTGTTCCATAAACTACACAAAATATTCTCCTGAAGTACATCGCACAGACTAAACAGTCATTACTGTAAGAATGGAGAAGCAATCCCATCAGTTAAGTGTTTTGCACTTGTTCTAGTTGTATTTTCCATCCCCAGCTTTAACCAGGCTGAGGGACTTCTGCTACAGGAGGGGAGAGAGCAATAAAATGCACTGAAGGAAGCAGCACAGAGGGGGAAAAGTGTCAGTAAGGATTGAAGACAAATCATAGAATCATAGAATAATTTGGGTTAGAAAGGACCTTAAAATCATCCAGTTCCAAGTTCCAACCCCCTTGCCATGGGCAAGGACACCTCACGCTAAACCATGTCACCCAACGCTCTGTCCAACCTGGCCTTGAACACTGTCAGGGATGGAGCATTCACTAGAGTTGAGCTTCTTGCTCTCAGGAAAAGCATCACATTTAGCTCTTAACAAGAGCATCCGGTAGATTTTAACTTAGAAACAATTCTTTTCTTTAAAAAATGTCACAAAAGTGATACTTATGCTATTTTTAAACCATTCTGTTCATTTATGGGGGGTGGGGGGGGAAGGGAAGAGGTTTGTTTCCAGGATAAAAGCATAGCTCAATATTTAATTTCTGGTTTTATTTTGATGCATATTTTAATACTCTGATCATAGATCTGAGAAAAGAAATCATATTATGTATGCATGTAAGTCTCTTGCACCCTCTGATATGCATGTCTGGCAAGCCCTTGAATTTTCAATAGTCTCACACATTCTATTGCAAGTTCCTGTTGTGGAGTCTTGGAAGTGTTAAAGCTGACTTAGTTGCTGTCATTTTGTCCACCTTATTCTACTGCTCTCTAAACGGCACCTTCCTTTCTGTGTTTCATGACAAGAATAATCCCCCTATTCAGAACTCAACCCAGCAGGCGTCAGAATCCATCACATCCCTGATCCCAACCTGTTGCACAGCCTAACCCTTCTGTAGGACTGGCCTAAGTCCTGCAACACCCGTGTTGGTTTATCTGCTGGTCTAAAGCTTATGTATGAACAGCTTTGGTGCTGTCTGTAGCAGAAAATATGCAGTGTAGCTCTCTGGTTCTCCTCAAAGGGCATTGCATGCTGCTTAGAGGGAGGAGTACTCATTCTGCAGGATTTGCCTACTGCATGAACAGGAATTGGTCCTTGAGAGAGCAGCACAAATTGGTTTTATGGGGGATCCCTCTATTTCCTCCAGGTGCTTTGCAAGCTTGTCATGTCCAATATTAAGAAACCAACTAACAGGGAGAAAAGATCCTAACTAGTAAGAGGGAGTTAAAACAAGTTGAAATGGAAAGAGTGTGGGGAAGGTTCACATTTTAGCAGCCAGGAGTTTGCTGGGGAGCTCAGCTTCCCCTGGGCTGGGAGGTGGAGGGCAGCTCCTCTGCTCTTTGGAGCAGAGATGGGAGCAGGGACAGGAGCAGAGACATCCCCCTCTCCAGAACACACCTTTACCTCAATCCCAGCTGTAAGACTGGAGGTGGATGAGGGTGGCAGCAGGGGCTATAAAAGAAATTAGACAGATAAATATGAGTTTAAAGTCTCCAAATGGATCTGCAGGCATCCCGAAGAGTGCAGTAATCCTGAGTAAGCTTTGCTCTTGGCAAACATTTATTCAATGGCTGTTTAATAGCTCCTGACTGACAGCAAGGCTGTAGTGGAATCGAAGTCATTCCCTTCCCCCCGTCCTTCCGTCACTCTGGAGAGAGTTCCCTCTCCTGTGAACTGCGAGGGAGAAAAGATATAACTGTTCTTTCTGGAAATTCCACTTGAACCAGGGTTCAAGGATAAATATTACCGCCCCTCGGATATGTTAACTACTCTTTAATGATGTGATCTGATATTTGAACAGTGGGCGCAGTGCAGCAGAGCTTGGGGTTTGTTGTTTAAATATCTTTGATGGTATGTCATAACAAATTAGTTTCTAAATGTTGCCAATTTGGCAGACAAAGCTGATTATTTCCTGCAATCACACTGCATATGTGCACAAGATTATAATTAATGAC
The DNA here is from genome assembly GCA_026283785.1 of Coracopsis vasa. Taxonomy (NCBI): domain Eukaryota; kingdom Metazoa; phylum Chordata; class Aves; order Psittaciformes; family Psittacidae; genus Coracopsis; species Coracopsis vasa. Next base: position 47,529 of record JANHGB010045870.1, on the reverse strand, counting down.
CAGGGATGCCAAGCACACTTTAATAATGATCCTTCAGCATTTAAGGGACTGTTAGAGTTATTGGCATTTGTGCCTTGTGTTGCGGAGGATAGGGGCAATGAATACTGATAGATCTATCAGTGTCATAGAATCCAATAGTTTCCTGATTTTTCTTATAAATTGGAGGATTCTCTGGGAGTTATTGACAAAGCAGCTGCAGTGAATATTAACAGTGTTTGTGCTGCTTTCACTGAAGCACTACGAACTCCTAATTAGATGGGAATTGCTCTTTTGGCAACTTTGCAAGGCGCTTTTCCTTCGCATATTGTCTATTTTGTGTAAGGATTACAAGGAAATCAGTGATGGATGTTTGAAGAGCACCTGAATGTCAAGACAGAGGAGGGCTGGATCAGAATAAAAACTAAAGTGGAAAGGCACAGGGGATGTTTGAATAAAAAATAGAAAAGGAAAGGTAAAGCTTGTCATGCAACCCAGCAGAAATAGGATGTGGAACCAACTTTACTGCTCCCTCAGGATGCTCAAGGAAACATCTCTTTAGGGCTATTGATGTGTACCACACAAGAGCTGTTATAACACCTTATTTGGGGCAATGAGAGGGTACAACAAAAAGATTGCAACTCAAGTCCCTTGCTGACTTTGTTTCAGTGCCTCCCTGCCCTACCTGCTCAAGATAACTGCTCTTGGGTGTGAGGACAGAGAGAGTGGTTCTGGGCTTTTTCCCCCTCTGCGTGAGTCAATTGATAATCGATACTGCCCTTGCTCTGAAGGTGCTGGTGACATCTGTGGCAGAGGCAGCACAAAGTACACCCTGAACTCAGAAAGCATCATGAGGTATTTCTGTCACCTGCACCCTAGGTGAGGTGGTGCCTGTTGTCACTTTTCCATCAAGCACATGGCATCTTCTTTACCTTTTCTAAAGGAAGGACGCAAGGAAGGAAAAGAGAGGAAGAATGTGGGATATGATGGAAGGAAATGTGCCATGTCCCTTTTTGATAAATACAACTCACGGCTCACAAGAAGAAGTTACTGATGCTGACATGCACTATTCCACGGTATTTAGATTGGATATAAGGAGAAAGTTCTTTACTGTAAGGGTGGTGAGGCACTGGAATGGGTTGCCCAGGGAAGCTGTGATTGCTCCATCCCTGGCAGTGTTCAAGGCCAGGTTGGACAGAGCCTTGGGTGACAGGGTTTAGTGTGAGGTGTCCCTGCCCATGGCAGTGGGGTTGGAACTAGATGATTTTAAGGTCCCTTCCAACCCTAACTATTCTATGATTCTATGAATTGAATACAAGTCCTTGAGTGCCATCTAGATGTGGGTTCATAAATGTTTGCTGCTCCTGCTTCACTCTCTAAGACCTGTTCTTTAGTCAGGAGAGACAGAAGCAAGGCACTGTAACTATCTTCTCTCAGTATTTCCTCCTGTTTCAGTGGAGGGATGATGAGTTAGGGAGCAGACATGAACTCTCCTTGTGCGCCTCTCCTCTCCAAGCAGAGACCAGGCACACCCACAGAGACGCACCACACTAACTGGCAGCTGGCACTGTCTGTCTCCCAGCAGCAGGGCATTAATAACCATTAACAAAATGCTATACAGTTCCAACATGATGTCAGTGGTATTAACCTCTGTCATTCCTGTATCAGCACTAGTGAATGACTGTGGTTTTTCTTCAAAACTTACATTTGAGATATTCCACAGTATTAAACCCAACAGTGGCTGCTTAGAATAGCTCTTATTTTCCAGTTTTGAAAATGAACTATCAGTTACCAGTAGTGGTTATGTTGAGTAACAGCTGAATTTCTCTCATTCATAACTTTTTACAGAGCTTTCAAAAAGAGCCAAAGCAAAGTCTTTATACCCTACAGGCTTGTGAGCATTTTTGGGAGGTACTAAGGATTTGCCACTTACTAGAGAAAATAGGTGCAAGAGATTTGAGAGTTTTCTTGAACTGATAGTTTATGAGCAAATCACTCTGAACTGGTGTATTATAGCAAATACACTACTGCTTTCAGGAGTATGAAATATAAGTATCTTTTCTCAGTTCAAACTAGCAACCAGAGCACAAGCAATTCTTTTTAAACAGTATACTTATAAAGCCTTTTACAATCTTATGGTACCTAGGTATGCACTGCTTCCCAGCTCAAAATAAAATAAATGCCAGCACTATAAACAGATGGGATAAGTCCTGTAGGGAAAGAGAATGAGAATCATTTATTACAGTAATAAAGATTACTGGAACAAGATACAATTTTCCATGTATTCAACAATATCTCTACTCTTAGATCATTAACAGGAACAATCCTGTTGAATTTCACTGTCTTAAGATGATCTGAAAGATTGCTGAACTTTCAAGACCATCCTTTTCTTTTTTATAGTTACAGATTAAGAAGGTCATATTTCCATTGATCATATACTGTGTTATTTACTGTCAAACTCCAAGATATGAAACATGCCTAACTAAACTCAGGTTAAGTGCAGTTATATCCCCCTATCTCCTACAATGCTTTAAGATGTCCATTTTATCACAATTAAGTCTTTGGTTCTAGAAAATATGACAGGGCCATCAGATAAATGTTTGCATGGCAAACTAGCCCTGCCCATCTCTGGGTCTACACTCATGCCTAACGGCTATCACATTCAATAGGTACAGGGAGTGGATATGCAAGATCAGAAGGAATGGGAATGTTTTGTATCCCATGCACTGTATCATGCACGTACATGTTGCAGCTGTTTCTCCAACTTGGGTTCAACAGTTGGGGTTTTTTTAACCAAAAAAATCTTCACCTCTCGAAAAAAAACAACAAACCAAACCCCAAGAAGTTCATGTCATGTAGACCTTCAATTGAAAATTGAAAGAAGATACAGAAGATTTGCCACTTTTGGTGTGTAGAACACACCAAACATTCGTCTCAGTGGAATAAAGGCAAGTATGAACCCATCTTCTCTATGAACAACATGGCAACAAGGGATACTGACACCGAGAGCAACGTCTGTTCTGTACCAGCTTAGTACAAACCTCCATCACAGGGCGTTTCAGGGTGATTTCGCTGAGAGCGCAGCACAGGCTCTGCAGTTGTGTGGAAGCAGATGACAGGAGGGAAAGGATGCAACATTTCCAATTCTTCAGCCCTGTTGCAGACCTTCTGAGAAATGGTATGCAAGGTTAAATGAGGTCTTAGAGACACCGTCTACCAGGCAGTGAACCAGCCAGCAGCACCTCAGTGAGAGGCAAATCTGCACCCCTGTGGAAATGGTAGAAGACTGATTAATTTAATCCCATGTCCTTTCTAAGAAAGGATACTAAGTAATAGTGAGGGGCAAAACTAGTACATGTGTTCCAGTGTCTCCTTCTTTGGCAGAGAAAAGGAGGAGCAGATTCCAGTTGTCCACCCCTCCCCTCATCACAGCAGTCAGTAGAAGTAGGGGGGGAGAAGGGGCTTTCTGCAACGCCTGTGCCTTTGAGGCAGCAGAAGGGCAAAAGCTCAGTTTTATGACTCTTGGCCCCAACACAATTTACCATTTACAAACTAATCCTCCTCCGTTCGAGAGCACAAGGCCTGCTAAAGCTCTCATGTCCACTTCTCTGATTCTTCATTGTCCACACTGACAGAGAGAAGACGAAGACCTAATCGGTGTGTAATTCAATCGCTGTCCAGGCTGTGTCACAACACAATGCTCTGCTTGTAGTGCCACGGGTTAAGTCAGCCAGCTACTGTTATGCGCCACAGCAGGTGTGAAGAATGTTGCTTGGGCTAACTATATGTTACCACTCTGTCAAGGTCCATTTCTGACACTACTTTCACTCACCACTTAATGATTGTTTTTTCTACTGGCAGCAAGCTAATTGTCAGCTGTATCATAAAAGGGCATTTACAGTATTTTTGACCCTGAATTGGGAATTCCTACACAGCATAACATGGGCCTCATACAAAGTAAACCCCTCTGTTCTCCAGATCCCCAAAACATAGAGGCCTGTTAAAAAGCAATTTATTTCCTTAGCCTGAATCCAGCAATTAGTAAGTTTCAACTTTACTACATTCAAAGTGCTTCACTTTCTTGTTCCTCACAAGACAGGACATTGGACATTGCCACACACCTTTTGGGAATGGCTTAAATCTGTGAAATTTCGTGGTATCTAATTACATTTAAATTAGCACAAGACAGGCACTTCATCAAAAAATTCTTCTCCACATGTAGGTGGTTAACAATCTGAAAAACAAAATTAAATGCGCTGCCACACTTAAATACAGATCTTGGGCCACTCTGAGAATGGTATTTGTTTGTTTGGGTTTTAATTTATACTCCAAAAGGAGTAGAAAGTTGCTTCTATTTTTCTTGAGTCATACCACTGTGCAAGGAAGCTGGGGTAGACAAGTACAGAGGCAAGGCAACTCCTGCCACTTCACTACCTCCAGTGAAGCAGCAATGGGTGTGTGCATCACCCAGCCATGATACCATGCAGGTAAGGAGCCAGTGGGGAACTACTGCTGATAGACTAAGCAGCACAAGTGAACTGTAATTTACTGAAAGTGAAAAAAACATAGGGACAGTAACCAGGAGCACATCAGAGGATGTCTTCCCCTCACACAGATGTACATCACATATTTGTTAAGAGCCATGTGTTATGTTTCTTTCCATGTGTAACAGTGACAAGTCCAAGGGCCCTAAGCACAGAAACTCCCTATTTCTAATGCACCTATTTCCTTAACAGCCTTGAGAATTTCATTCATGTAGATTTTCTGGTGCCATTTCTCTAATTTTCATGTAGAAGAAATACAGGTAAGAGGAATACCTGATGGAAAAGCTACACTAGGACAGAAATTGTACAAGCCTGTACCATCAGTGGTCATCTCTCATCTAAAAGAACGAACAATTGAAGTCAGCTGGATAACCTGGCCAGTTCAAGAAGTGGATAAACCAAAACAGAAACAATTTGCCTGCCACTACACAGGTGACCTTACATCAATATATTTGGCTGTTTGGAGTATCTCTATGCAATTCTATACAAGAACTATGGTTACCAATCTTACCTAATCCTGTAAAGGGATGAATACTTCATCATACTTTCAAATCCTGAGAAGGCAGCAAGGAGACGAAGAAAGATGATCCAGCTTCTTGCCACCTGCTACAGAAAAGGTCATAATATTAATTATTCAAAATATGAATTGGACATCTGTATTTACAATGTTTAACAAGTCTTGTTTAATGCTGACTCCAAGCTGCTCATTTCATCCATACTCATCTACTGTCATCATTGACGGCTGATTTCCAAACATGGCCAGACACCAGTTTACATGGCAGGGGTTACAAGACATTCTTGAATCCTGAATCAGGATTTAGCAATGACATGTGCCAAGCCTTAGAAGCATGCAGAGCATCTGCAACTGAGCACCTGCGGAAATCCCATTTCCTGACAAAGAGAGGCCTCCAATATTCATATTTTCTCTTGCTCATAGGCCATGATGTACTGAAATATGGCCTGAATAATCCTTTTATAGCTACACAAGGAAATGTCCTTGCTTATCATCTACCTCTCCTCAATGAAGATTCAGTGGGAACTTGGTTGAGCAATCAGCAAAGATACACAGAATGAAAAGCCTGGCTGGCGGGATATGACTGAAACCACACACAGGGTAGGGATACAAAGTGGACATGCAGGTTATCAGAGAAACTGGAAGGACTCTGGTAACTTTAGTGTATATAGGTAGGAGGACAGCGCCTTGTGGAGTGTTAATGCTGACAGTGACATATGCAGGCATAGCCATAAGAGTACATGCTCATGGAAAGGGAAGCCAAGAGCAACATCACTAGCAGCATGTGAATAATCAGAGAGCACGGGATTGCACAGAGACCTCTTCTTGCTCTATGAGAGACAGTCCAAAGGGAATACGTTGAAGGCAAGCTGGAAAGAAAGTGGAAGGGACCGGTTGTGAGGCCGGCAATAGGAATGACTTTGGACAGTTTATACTGTAAGGCTCCCTGCTTTGCAGCTTTGCAGGACACTCCCCCAGTACCTCCCGCTGCAAATCTACTCTTACTCTAAGATGCCTTCTTCCCTTTGAAAACTGTGATTTCCTTACCCCAAGACATCCTGTCCTGTCCCCTTCACTCTAACACTGGATTGCTGCTGCTCTACCTCAGACATGGATTATTTGTGACCCCTTCTCAAACTCTGGCTGCTACTTCCCAACCATCCACATCTCTGTATGTCCCACACTGTCTCCTCACCCTCATTTCCCTGACACTGTCTCCTGTTGCTGCTTTGTAACCCTAGATTATCTCTGCTTTTGTTCTCTCCCCTTGCTGCTGGCTTTGGCAGTGTGAGTGTGAAGCTCAAGCTATCACAAGTACCAGACTATTAGCCTGGACACTGTTCTGTGTCTAATCTCACTTTTTCTGGGCTGCTCATTGCTGCTTCAAACCAATGACTCCAAACGCTGAACAGCTATGAAACACTACCAGCCCTCAATATCCTCACATGCTACCATGTACCAGTATCATATCTTCAAACAACAATACAAGCTTGGCAGTTTAGAGATCAATCATTTGTCATGACCCCGCTGGTCTTCAGTGGTCCCTCAGCCTCATTTTGGGAACCATGATCCATCATGGTGCTCTGCAGGCTAAGTGGATGCAGAGTGACAGCCAAGATTTCCCATTTCCACAAGGAAATGATAGAATAACTTTTGTCTGTTAAATGCTAGGTATAAAAGTCAAGTCTCTGTGGCACACTCCCTTTTCCTTCCTTGCTGCTGATCAGCTCTTTCTTCAACGGACCTACCCCCTCCTCTTGGCCATGACAGTGTATATTCAAACAGCTGCTAGGGCTGGATGAAGCACCTGCTCTGGGCAACAGCAGCTGGAGTTCACTTTGGGTCCAAAGGGCCGAGGCCAAGCAGGCTGACTGCATGTGCACTAATCCAGTATCATCACCAACTCCACCAACAACAGGTGCCTCTTTGAAGAGGGAGGGAAAAACTATTTGGGGAGGAATCAGAGCTTTATAAAAGATATTATGGGCCAAGCCTTCAGTGGTACATGCTCAGTTAAAGCATATACTCTGTTGAAGTTCCATGAGTAATGCTCATATATACCAGTAAGATTTGGCCTACTCTCAGTGCTGCTTCTCTTCTGGTTTTGGTTTTCATAAAGATTTTTCACCTCCAGACCGAACAGTTGAAGTCACAAGCTACATATACCAAACTTCAACATCCTCCTCAGTCCTGCTTGAGTCCTGCAGTCCAGATCATGAGCATGCATCAACAGGAATAAGGGCAGTCCCATCTTGGAGCAGACTGAATCAAACCCTGCCAAGGTCCCTTAAGAGAAGTCTTTCAGCACAGGAATTGTTAAGAATTTACATGCACTTGCTCAGGCCTTTGGTCCACACAGCCCAGTGAATTATTGCCAATACAAAATGACATGAGAAGAGCAAAAAAACCCCCTGCCAAAACCAGCTATTGGCCAAAGTGGCTCCAAGGAAAATTCTCTTATTTCACTTTGCTAGAAGTTGGTTTATGACCTAAAGCATACAAATCTCTTCTTAAAGTCCCTTTTAGTGTATTATGGATAAATGCTTGTATTAATGAAAGCCTTTAAATTTTCCTTTTGTGAGTCCTGCCATTCTGATCTCCAAAGGTCAGTTCTGCAAATCTGGTCTCACTCCTGGCAGTTACTCTTGTGCCTCTTTCTAAAGAACCTCCAAGTTCTCTGGAACCTGAGAACGGAGCTGAATTCATAAAAGCAGCTCCACAGAGCACTGCCAAAAGCTCACACAACATGAATAAAAGTAGGCTTTCCAAATTCCTGTTGATGCACTATTAGAGGAAAACATGACCTTGCTGCAAGCTGCTCACATGAACTGGTCACAGGCTTCATAATTTTGTGTTCCAAAATTTATTTTCCTGAATTGTACATCTTTTAATTCACGACTTTCTGAGATTTAGATTTGTTTAAGTCACTTTCTCTTGGCACCAAGTCTCAGCTGAGTTGTATTACAAAAAGAGACAAAACAGAGATGGTTAAAGGAGCAGAGCTGGTGGTGAGAATAGCACAGGCAGAAAAAATAGTCTCCAATCCATAACCGTTACTGGCATCGCATCCACAAGCACACACAAGTGTAAATTGTACTGTGTTGGCTTGCTCATTTAAATCAGTCTCTGAGAATTTCCCTTGACAAACACTGAGTACAGGCTAGCCAACACCATTTCCTCACCAATGAACAGACATTCACACAACCACACAGGAATGCACAGTGTTAGAAACATATTCTCAGCTGGTGCAGACTCACGGATTCCCTTTGCGGCTTTAACCACAGGTCCAAAGTTGGAAAACATCAAAGCACTATCAGCATACAAAGACAATATTGCATGCTTATGCATTGGTTTTGTCCATATATATGTCTAACAGAACCACATGGCAATCACCACTTTGCACACTTCATACTGAGCAGTATGGATACTCCGTGCTGCTGCCCTTCACAGCAAAAGCAATAAAACACTCCTAGCATGACAGGCACAGAGCTCTCCCTAACCCTCTGAATCCTCTCTGCGGCTCACTGTCACTGGGCACATTTCACGCAGGCCAGCTGCACAGGATTTATTCTACCAGTTTTGGAGTGTCAAAGCTAACTTTTTTTGTCTTTGCCCCAGGCAGGCGCTTGGTATGCAGGATTTAAATCAGAGAACAAAATGTTCTGTGAAATTTGTAAATACTCAGCACAGTAATTTCTAAATTTTAAAAAAGACAGCAACTAGAGGTAGTGGTTTAAAAATCGAAAAGCATTTCACTGCATCACTGTGAGTAATGCCACCATGTCCTAAAGATCAGAATAAACAACTTCCCAAAATACTAGTTAATGGTGCTGACTACCTTAAGTGATAGGGACCAAATATACTCTTGAGTTACACCTCGTAATTCTAATGAAATCAGAAGAATGCCCAATTCAGCAAGTGCTCTGCATAAAGACATTGAAATTGAAAACAACTTGTTTGATCCTTGTAAATTGGCACAGAAGACTTCGCCTGGGATATACTGCCACAGACTACAACCTAACACCTACTGTTTTAAGTTTTTTTTAATAATGTATCTAAAGCCATTAGAATTAAATTAGGCAGAAAACAATAGGAAAGGAGATACCTTAGGGAATCACAACATACTACAAATGATAGAATGCACATGGCCTAAAAGAGGAGTTTTGAGCAGGAAGTAGCAATAAAGGCTCATTTGTGACGAGAAGAAAAATTACTTCATCAGAATTTAGCATAGCCTTTAAGGTCTATGATGTTTAAGTGAAATTGTCCACTTCTGTTTTGTCTGATTCACCACCACTGAACTCATATTAATATAAAACTTAAACCAAACATTCAGCTGATGAATGTTCACTTAAAGTTTCAAATAAAGAATCTTTTCATTTTTTTTCTCAAGCAGTTTCATTCAAACTTTGAAAAGATTCTTTTTCAAACAAAAACTGTAAAAAGGGTTCATTTGTTTTGCTAAAACATTTAGAATCATTTCCTCTTCACCTGTAAACATGTCACACACCTCTTACCACAGCTGTGGCTTTAACTTCTCTCTCAAGTCAAGTAGCAAATGGCATCAGGAGTACCTGTACTTCAGAAGCAGGTGCTCTTGATACTAGGGCAAGGACTCTACAAACACCAACTATCTGTAGCATATAGCAGCAAGGCAAGAAATGGTTTCTTGATCTTCAGCCCTTGCCCATAGTTTAATTCTGTAAGCCCAAATATTCTGGGTATGGACAGAGTGCATCTGCTCCTGCTCACCTCAGAGAGGTAGGTCTGATGCTCCCTCAAGGGCCATCTGGAGCACAGAGTACACCTACTGAAGTTTATACTCCCTGGAAGGCATTACCTGCAATAACTGATTGCAGGTGGTACAGACTGTACAAAAAAAGCCACTGCCTTTTTCAACACACCAAGTCTTATTTTCTCATTTGTCCAAAACTAAGTACAGATTTTTACCCAGAGCTATGGAAAGGAAGATAGAATAGAAAGGCAAGATATATAAATTATACCAGGCTTTAGTCAGTGTGGGATTGCACAACCCCCTTATGCAATGTTGCCTGGGGTATGCCACCTTTTCAGAAATTCCACAGAATTCTTTCACATTTGCTCCAGAGCTGGGACTTAGTGGCTTTAACCTCCAATAAGGGACTGGACTTACGATATGCACTGGACAGATCACAAGGATGAGCCTTAAGTTTGCTGGCCCATGTTTTTTTAAATGTGGCTTCAAATAAGAATTGCAGAATCTCAGAGACAGATGAACCCTGACAATTTATTGTAACTTACCCCTAAGCACAGCTCTTAAAAAAACCAAGTGGGTAGTATCAGCCAGTACCACCTGAAATTAAAAATCCACTTACATCTTAAGTGTATTTATAACAGAAGAAATGGAGATTGAAGGGCTAATGCTGCTGACCAGGCTGCAGCTCGCTCAGCCTGGCTGCTCGTCCCCTGCTGCCGTCAGGCAAGTAGCACAACCAGCCAGCCCCCATGGCTCCAGCTCTCCCTCCTGCCTGTCTGCCCAAGCCAAACCGCGGGCTTCCTGAGCGCTGGCAGACGCAAGGCTCTTAAAGACACAGAACTGCCGACCACTCTCGTCGGCAGACCTAACTATTTTGTAAATACAATGAGAAAAGACTAGGGGAGAACAACCCAGTGTAGGTGAATCGTCAACGTTTAAAACTGCACTATGAAGAGTGATAAAGTGCTTCAGAGAAAACAGTGATATATAGCTCCTAGACACAAGTTAGTAGTGGCTGTGGTGCAGTTTTACCTGCAGCCTCACCATTAAGTCTGTGCATACAGACACGGTCTCACACACACTCAGACACGGCCACATGCAGCTGGAGATGCAACAAGACAGCTGAAGATGTCAACCATAAACCAGGCTGAGGCAGGACAAGTCACAGCCAAGAGTCTACCTATGCAGCTTAACAAGATACAGTTACATCTTCTTGGCTGCCCGTGCACGCAGCCCCCAAATCTGCTGTTGGCATGGTGCTTTCTGTGGGTCCACGGAAGGGAGGGTGGGAGCAAAGGGAGAGGATGAGCCTGCCTGAGCACTGCGGTTGTAGCAGCAGCTGGAAAGAGCCTACAGGGAGAGAGAGGAGAAGGGAGAGGTGCCTAGGGACCTGCAGGAGTGTGAGGCAGGTGCTTATGCAGGCAGGATGTGCCCTGAACAGCAAGGTCACGGGGCAGCTCAGAGTGGCCACAGTGGCCATCAAGGCTCCCTGCTGCCCTGCATAGCACCAGCCTCTCTGGGTCCCTGCAGCACCCTGCCAAGGAGGAGCTGAGGCCGCCTGTCTCCTCTCAGCATTAGCTGAAGCAAACTCTCTGCTACTGGAAGGGTCTCACAGTAAAAGCAAGCATTACTTACAGATAATCTAATTTAAACACTGCAAACAAGCAAATAGCATGAATTAGGAAATACCTGTACTGTGACACGAGGTTAAAGATAAGCTTTGCTTGTATTTCAGAAACTCTTACAAGCTCATCTTCTACATTTCAGACATGACATAGGCCCATGGCCTGTGCGCATATTCTGTTTGAAGGACAAACTGCAGTCAGTAAAGTTTCAAAGAACTCTCTATATATCACTATGCCTTATATTATTCAGCATTTCGAAAGTTACTTAAGGAAGAGCTTCATTGCAAAAGAAGAAAGACAGATGAGCCAAATTCTCAGTATCTGTGCCATGCAGACTTGTGTCAAGGAAGGCTATGAAACTGAACTGCCAGAGATACGTTACACCAGAGGTGCAAAGTGTCGCAATTTTACCAGGCTACAGATGCAAAGTGGAAAACTGAATGAAGGCAAAAAAGGCATGACTGTTTCCAGGACAACTGAAGAACACCCTCAAATATCTCAACTGGCTTTAAAGACTGCACTAACATCTTGCAAATACAAAAATATCAATGTCAGGAAGAAAATCTTTGACTCTAGAAAAGAAAAGCAATGGAAAACTAAGTTTTAAGAGTATGTGAGGGAAGTGCGAAAAAAAGGCATTTTCAAACATTACCACCAAAATAAAAATAAATCCAAGTGTTTAACAAACAGGATTTGTGGTATCTCATTTTAATAATCTGAACATATGTAAAATATGTGTGGCCGCAGCACTGCAGTTATTTTCAGTACCTGTAAGCCCAAGAAGCAGGCTCCTGTCTGCTGTTTTATACCAACACCATCAAGACTCTAACTTCAAAGTGAACAGATTTTAACTTTTACTTTTGGGAAATCCTTCTCTTCTACTGCTAAAATATGGTGATTGCACAGCACTACAACAAACTGGACCTTTCCGTTTGCTCAGTGACTACAGACAAAAAGCATTTTCCAGAGTGTCCCCCTCACAGCCTGGTCACAGTGCTACTGTTACCCCAGGGCCACCTTATGTTTTGCTGATGACTACTTTTACTGTGAGACAGTTAAAAAAAGTTATTTTTCTATGCTTACTTAAGTAGTAAGCTCCCAAATTTCAGGCTGCTTTTTTAACTTTATGAGTCATACAGTGCAAAAAGGCAACAAAACAACTCAGAGGTTTTGCTGGCTTTTCCTCCATGCAAAATAGAAATAAAAGAGTGGGATCAGATAAAATAGTGAAATGAAGTACCTGTTGAGAATGGAAAAGCATACAAAAATGGGCTAAGTGACTTCAAGTCCAGTACATGAATACATGTGAATTAATTGGTGTTCGTATGAATCATTCTCCATTTCGTGCCAAAGAGCTTAATTACAAAACAAAATTATGAAGAAGGCTAATTCATAGGCATACATATCATACATTTATTCACTTATTATTTTTTTCTTCACATAGCCCTCTACTTTCATCACAGCTATTGATGGGCACTGAATGATCGCATAAGAAGAAAGTTTGGCAGCAATAGCTACATTATCTGCAAAGCCCATGAAAAATCTGCCACAGCTAGAAATAAGCTAACAGATGGCAACTGGAGAGAAGCAAAAGCCACAACTCCTGCTACCTGGGGTTAAAATGAGAGAGAATCAAAATAGAAAATGGCCAGATACAACTAAATGTTTGTAAAGTAGTCTCAGCAGAAAGGATATTTGCAGATGACTGCTAAAACCCACCGACACTGCTGAAGAACAGAAAGAAAAGGGGAGGGAGGAGCATGTGTGTGTGTAAAAAAGCTTATTTTGCTGGAATTTTAATTGCAGTTCTGTATACCACACTGTGGGTGTTTAGCTTCCCACTCTGCCATACACTTTAAACACTCTTCAAAATGTTCTGTACTGAAGTCATGCCAAATCATAAAAACAAACAGACATGTTTCATCAAGGCACATGCCCAACACTACACATTTAACCCCAGATTATGGGAATAAACAGGATCAATCCTGTCACCAACCCTATTTACAGATGTCACCAATCCTTTTTACAATGACTTGCACATAGCTACCTGCTCTTGCTTTCCGTTGGCCAAGATCATTCAGTGTCCAACCCTCTTCACCCAACATCAGTTTATTGAGGAAATCTGTAAAGTACCTCTGTACTTCAGGATTTAGTGGGAGTAAGGACCTAACCCAGATTCACTTGTAACAAAGTCATATACAGGTATTGTTACCCCAAGCAGGCAGTTTGGAAGAGATATGCAAGACTTTCCCTTCAGTTTAGGGCAGCTGGGAAAAAAGCAATCCTACCTGATAGCAGGTAGCTGCACTTACGCTATGCCATGTTGAAATGTTTTAACTAAGAAACTGAACAGTTTTTGTTCCCTAGAGTACAGCATTTCTTGAAAATCAAGACTTAAGATCACAAGTTTTTTGAACAGCTAATACTATTCTCAGACCAGACACAACCAGCATGTGAGACCACCTCATGCTATGTAGCAAGAATCCCTACATTACTTTGTAATGGAATTTTTCCACAATACATTTTATTACGATACAAATGACATGTATTGCCTTTAGTTCTATGAAGCACAAAGCAAAATAAATTGAACGGTATTCTCATAAAAAGAGGGTTTAAAGAACAGATGGAGACTAAGGAAATTTAGAGTCAGGTTTCAGATCAGCCTGATATATCATAGGTACCCTTAACAAATGTCTTTGCATCTTAGCTCTCCATTACTGAAAACAGGTAGCTTAACACTGACTTCCAAGGAACGAGAATCCACCAACACAGATGCAAGCATCTATGAGCCAATATGCTCAGAAATTATTGTTATGAACTCCACCAAACAAAACATAACTGTAAACTTTTCCACAGACACTAGCTAACTTGCTTTCTATTGCAATTTCAAATTATTTGGACTGCCTACAGAAACAAGGTCAAGTATTCTATTCAGATTAGAATGTCAACGCATACATGCACACACACTTACTCCTCTTCTGAAGCAAAGGATTATTCTGGAAAAACAGAACACTTGCGACTATTTTGCTTGCCACAACAAAGACAGTTGGAATGGAAGGAGCTAAAAGGTAACTGCTAGAAGTACATCTTCCCAGCAGAAGACCCTTGTGCCCCAGTGAAAGAGGGCATATAGGCATTCTTGTCAATGAATATAAAGTAGCTTACGAATTTAGGTACTTATTTGTACTTATTTGTGCCTTGCACACATTACAAGTGTACTTTCCTCACATGCAGTTTCACTCAAGTGCTTAAAATAAGCATATGCTTAAATGTTTGGGATTTTTTAAAGTGAACTTAGTACAGTTTTACAGTTTATTTGCTGGAACTTCAAATTTAAATACAGCATAAAGAATCAGAAGAATAAAAACCGGACAATTAGAGTAAAGAAAGAGGGCTGAAAAGTATATGAGATGAAGGCACCTAACTAGAAGTATGTAAGTTTTTTTCTCATGAGCAATTTTCTGACATCTTTATGTGACTGCTCTCGGATGCATGCTCTGCTCTAGATAGTCAGATCCAATAACAATTAACATGTGTAACAGAATACACCTACACCTGGGTTGGAGCAATCCCAGGCACAGCTACAGGTTGGGCAGGGAAGAGATTCAGAGCAGCCCTGTGGAGAAGGACTTGGGGGTTTTGGTCAATGAGAAAATGAACATGAACCAGCAGTGTACGCTCGCAGCCCAGAAAGCCAACCATATCCTGGGCTGCATCAAAAGGAGCGTGACCAGCAGGTCAAAGGAGCTGATCCTGCCCCTCTACTCTGTTCTCATGAGACCTCACTTGGAGTATTGTGCACAGTTCTGGTGTCCTCAGCATAAGAAGGGCATGGAACAGCTGGAACAAGTCCAGAGGAGGGCCACGAGGATGATCAGGGGACTGGAGCACCTCCCGTATGAAGATAGGCTGAGAAAG